>RJWM01032830.1:0-21146 GCA_004363535.1 Dasyprocta punctata | reverse complement strand
TTTCTGGACAAATTATTCAATCAATTTATTTTAACATGTTTAATCAGGTCCCACTGACTCAAATAAGATCTTTTCCTCTCTGCTCCTCCCTGCTAAATGTTTGATCATTACACACTGTATGCATGCATCAAAACATTAAAACGTACCCCGTGAATATTGTGCATGATGTGTTAATTAAAATAAAATGAAACTAAATGTGCACATCCATACAAGAAATGAGAATAGTGCAGGAAACAACCGACAGAAAAACCTGGAAAGAAGTGAGAAGAAGGAAACGTGATTACTCTCAGGGGCCCCAGGTCTAACGGAGCAGGGACCTCACGTCTGCCCACCCAGCATAAGCAGTGGATCCACATGCTGCATTTCCTTCTCAGTAGAGTAGCACAGAAGGCAACTCGGGTATGATCACATCGCCCTGGAATGAACTGAGGTCTCCAGGACATCTGGTGGGAGTGGAGGGAGTCAAATAAGGAGCCAGAGAACACGTTCTCCTCCACTGGGTTCATGAATGCCTACTGCCACCGGAGATACTGAGGCCACTGGACTAAGCCAACAAGGGGTCCTCCCCACCCAAAGATGTGGCCCAAAAAGCCTTGTCATCCGCTCTCCAGGCCTTAGATGCCCCTCTTACCCCTTCAGAGAAGAGGGCAGCTGAGTAGAACCAAATGGACCTGCTACTGGGACACTTTCACAGCACAAAAACTATGGGGGACACTGTCGAAGAGCTCTTTAACCCAAACCAGAGGCTGCTCACGTCTTCTACAAATGCATTGCTAAACACGCGGTGTTGCATTCAGAGATAATGCAATACCTGCCCCAGATTATTCTCTTTGCAGGCTTACACCATACTGAAAAAAAAAAAAACCTGAGACTATGTTCTTTTTCACATACTATTTTTCTTCAGCATTTTTCTACCTTCTTTTTTTTTTTTTTTCCTTTTCTTTTTTTCCAGTGCTGGAACTGAACCCAGGACTTCCTTCATACTTGCTAGGCAAGTGCTCTACCAGTGAGCTGCGTCATGAGCGCACCACCTTAACTTGTTCCTCACAAAATCCTCATTGTTATTATTGATGATTGTATTTATAGATAGTACTTGAATAAAATATTGACAATTTTACAGAATTTCTGTTGACAACTACTTCTGGAGTACAAATATATGTATCGAATATGCTTGAAATAACAGGCAAAAGTGAAGACTAAAATGACATTTTATATAAGTTTGATTAGGTTCCAGAAAAGGGAATACAAGGAATAGATAGAGACTTAAGACATAAGAATGAGTGTGTAAGCTGGGCGTGGTAGCGCATGCCTTTAATCCCAGCACTCAGGAGGCTGAGGTAGAAGGAGCGTCGTGAGTTCGAGGCCGGCTTGGGCTACAATGTGAGTGCAAGGCTGATCTGAACTACACAGTGCGACCCTGTCTCAAAAAACTAGGGCTGGGAGTTTGGCTCAGTGGCTTAAGCGCCTGCCTGGCAGGTACAAGGTTGTGAGTTCGATCCCCAGTGCCACCAAAAAAAAAAAAGAAAAGTGAAAGTGTAACAGAAAATCTCCACATCCCAACCAGTATACTTCAGTTTCTTAGTTGGCCAGATAATAATAATTCCTGCTTCAGATCTGGTTGCTCCTGTGTTCTTAGAAACAGCTGGTCACTGTGATTCACATTGTATAAACCAATCCCCAGTTGATATCATTCTGCCTATGTACTTTCTGCTTGCTTATCCCATATAAGCCCAAACTACCAGAGCTCAAGGCCTGATCAGTGCCTGTCTATGTAAATAAATCTGCCTCCAAATCCTGGGTGTTGTTTTGGTGTTTCTGCTTGCTTTGCAAGAGTTTTCCTAAATTGATGAACTTAGCAAATTCAGGAACCTTGTCTCTATATAGTTTTGCAGCTTCCTGATACTGTGCTCCTTGGGAAAGGATTTTAAAAGATATTATCAGTCAAGCAAACAATTCTGCTTATGATTCCTGCAGTACCAAGGACATAAAAACTTTTAGGTTGTCTGTTGTTGCTCTTGCTTCATAGAAGGCACTTAAATCTCAGGAAGTGCTGCCAGAAAACTTAAATATCAGGAAGTAGTGCTTTTTTGTTGCTATTGATTATATATATTACATATATCATAGCTAGGACAAATTAGGTTTTTCACTTATCTACACAAGCGTGCACACACACATACGCAAAATTATTTTAGTAAGCATTGTCTACTTTCATTCTGCTGAGGTCAACCCTCTTTTTCCCATCTTTTTGCATAAGGAGGAGTTATTGCACTGATTGTGAGTTATGTAACTGCTGTGAGTGATACAGTCAGAAACTGACAAAGAAATAGTCGCATGACATTCTGCAGATACCAGAATACAGGAACAAAGCACAATGAAAGAAGTCGTTAGAACACAGCACCTGCCCGGCAAGTACAAGGTCATGAGTTCAATTCCAGTACCAAAAAAAAAAAAAAAAAAAAAAAAAAAAAAAAAAAAAAAAAAAAAAAGTCGTTAGAAATACAATCAAATTTAGTACTAAATTGTTTCTAATGGATTATAATTAGACAAAATATTTTAACATAGTCATTCAGATTCAAGATGTATTGAAACAAGTTGCTTGCACTCTAAGTTACCTTTCTTTCTTTTTAAAGACACTACTTTCAACAATACTAGGTGTGCAAAAGCAGAGCCACTGTTCCTGTTAGGGTCATTTTGGTGGAACAACACTGACATCTAGTGGCACATGTTGTGGCAGCAATGCCTCCCCCAGCAAGCCCAGGCAGGAGCACGAGTCCTCATGGATTCCACACTTGGCTCAGGCCTTGGGTTCCGTAGTCCTTAATAATACACATTTTAAGCATATCTACTTACATGCATTTAGTAAATAATGTTTGTTTATAAATGCCTTTGTACAAGTCACAGAGTACTACTTCTGAAATAAATACAATACCAAAGTAAAATACTATGCTGTCCTTTAAGAACACAAGTGCTAGTTTCTTTCTTTATTTTTTATTTTTATTTTTATTTTTTTTGGTACTGGTGATTAGGCCAGTGAGCTAAAACCTCAGCCCTATTTTTCTGAGGCAGGGTCTCACTATGCAGTTCAGGCTGGCCTTGAACTCCCGTTGTAATCCAGGCTGGTCTTGAACTCACAACGACCATCCTGCCTCATCCTCCCAAGTGCTGGGATTAAAGGCGTGCACCACCACACCTGGCTCAAGTGCTAGCTTCTAAGCATCTTTTCTGAACGTTTGATCATGGAAAAGAAAGCTAATGAAGCCAGGCATGGTGGTGTTTAGCCCAGTGGCATAAGCACTTGCCTGGCAGGTGCGAGGTTGTGAGTTCAATCATCTCTGGTACCAAAAAAAAAAAAAACAGCTAATTAATTCATCAATGGTCGACATCATCTTATCTAATATGTTCAAGTAGATATTAGAAGGAAAACTAAAAAAAAAAAATAAAAACAACTTTTTTTTCTTGCCCTAAAGGAATCCAGGGAATAATCAGGGTAATGGGACACTTATTTATCATTTCATACATAAAAAATCATTACGGATTAATCCCTGGGTTCTGAGTGTGGAGCTGCAGCTAGAGAAAGAAGCAAGGCAGGGCAGGAGCTCAGGCCCCTTGCAGAGGTAAACCAAGCAGCCAGTCACCCATGGCTGAGAGGGGCAGGGAGAAATATGGTTGAGAATTATAAAAACAGGTCACAAGAGAGAAGGATTTTGGCTGAGGGACATAAAAGTTTGTTCTCCCAGTTTGATTGTGAACGATGGGCAGAAGGGACGGATGTTGACATGAGGAGAAGAAAAAAGAATGGGGGACATCCCCTGACCACCGCCTCAGGGTCACCAAAACTCACCCGTGTGGAAAGGGTCCGGATTAATTTTGCTGTAACTGTGATACAGGAAATGCACAGAAGCATCACATGGTGCATGAGTTGGTGAACCTCAAAGCGTGATCACAGCGGTGGGTGGCCACAAGAGGGGGGTGGCCCCTAGCTTCCTGCTGACTTCTCATTCCCTGTGGTCACTTTGCAACTCTGCAGCCTCCACAGAGGTGACTGAGAAATGTTTCGAAAGCATGACTGGTGAACTCCCCTGCTGGACAGTCCCAGTGTCCTTCCGGGTTACATAAACAGGTCTCGCTCCGGCCACACCTTGCCTCCTACCCACAGTGTCCGTCCTCGCTCCACTTTTCCAGGGTGCGCTGAACCTCTTTTATCTCGTGATTTCCCCCTGAGTGTATATTCACTTCTTCCTTCTCTCCAAATGACCTTTCCCCCTTCTTTGATAAACAAATGGATCCTTGTCGTCATTAGTCTGCTTTTGTCTGTCCACCCCTAGCAGAGCCTCCGGGGCCCACTGCAGGCGAAGCAGCCCACCAGGCTCTATCATGTCACTGGCTTCACTTCCTGCGGCTCACATTTCCCTAGATTTGTCTCATTTTCTCAAATTTCTGGACTTTTTGCTTCTACTATCAGACCTCATGTAGAGTAACCGCACTTAGGAAGCAATTGGAAGCTTCGCCTCACTAACTAAAAGTGTGCAAATTGTATCTCAGCGAGTAATTAGTGATTGCCAAGCGCTGCAGTAGCTGTCAAATGTGTCCAGGCTGGGCCCCGCCCTGGAGGACCGTGCTGTCTCATCCAGCAGCCGGACACCAGGGGCCGGACAGGTCTAATTACATGAAAGCACAGATTCCATCCGGGGAAGCGGCTCGGGAGAGACGGCTCTGGGGTGCCTGAATGAGGGGCATGAGCGCCACACGGGGGCAGCGGGCGCCTGTGCAGGGGAGACCGAGAGGCGCGAAGAGGCGGGGAGAGACGCTGAAGGCCAACCCTCTGTGTCTGTCTCAAAATCCAGTTCCTCGTGACTTCTGGAGACTACAGGACAAACTCTAGCTGAAGGGAAGTTGTCAGTATGTACTCTTTCGTGTCTGGACTTATTCACCCAGCACTGTAGCTGTGAGATATATCCATGGTGTACAGAAGTCTAGTTCGTTCACTTTTATTCACATATAATTTTTTTTATTTTAAAGAAGATAAAACAGAATGGAACCAATCAGAACAAAACAGCGCAAGAGATATAGGATTTCAAAACATTACGAAATCAACAGTAGTTACCATAATGCCTTTTGAAGTCTTCAAAATAGCTGCAGATAACTTTGGACATACTAAAAACCAAATAGAACAGAATAAAATAGAAACAATAAAAGCAAAACAATGAATGCAATAAAAGATTTCAAAATAAGCCAATAGTAAATCCAAAATGGCTACCATAATATATCTTGCTATCTTTGAAATAGCTGCTCCTGCCATAGGATTTGATATATCAAACAAAACAAAAGAGAATAAAACCCAACCCAACAAAACAATGGAAATGATATAGGACTACCAAAACCAGACCATAGGGAATCAACAATGGCTGCATCCCTCAGAAGGCGATCCCCCCTAGATGTCACATGCGTACCACTGTCCCCTGAATCCATGATTGGACCACTGGCCCTAGACCTGCAATGTTAGTGACACAACAAAGCACCACAGGTACCCAGCTGCATTTCACCTCCATATCTGTCATCACAGCCTGTTTCTCTGCAGATAAGCTGGTCGCTTACTGGGGTGGGGGTGGGGATTGGTACTTTTTGCTTGCCAGCCCACTCACCAGAAGGGGCTGGGGTCTGTCTGTTCCAGTCCACTGGTGGCCTGCACATGGCACTGGTTCCCAGACTGGGCTTGTTGGCCAGTGTTGCCTTGTTCTCTCTACCCCTCCCTCCACAAATGGCCCCCATATAGTGTTTTAATGTTTGCAATTTATTTTACCTTCTGCCATTGATGGCCACTTGGGTAGTTCTGTTTTTGGTTTTTTCATTGTTGTTTGTTTGTTTGGGTTTGGTTTTTTGTTTTTTGTTTTGTTTTGTTTTTTGTCTTTTTGTGACAGGGTCTTGCTATGCAGTTCAGATTGGCCTTGCGCTCACTTTGTAGCCCAGGCTGGTCTTGAACTCATAACAATCCTCCTGCCTCAGCCTCCTGAGTGCTGGGATTACAGGCATGCACCGCCACACCCAGCTCATTTGGGTAGTTTGATCTGGAGGCTGCTGGGAGCATTCTTTGGGCGTATCTTTCAGTTCACCGGTGTTCGCACTTCTGCTGGCTATGTCTCCTACACGATCCCAGGCCTTGTGTCTGTGTGACCTGAATAGTTAACATTAAATTTTTGTGGCAATTTACACTCCAAGCAATAGTGTGGGAGAGTCATTGTTCATTTATATCTTCACCAACGCTTGGATTGTCTTTTTTATGTTAGCTTTTTGGGTATAGTAGTACCTTTGTGGTTTTAATGTCCTTGATGACTGAAGAAACTGAGCCCATGTAACGTGCGTATCTGCGGTATGGATGCTTCTTTGGAAGTCACAGAACTGAGTGACATACTGCACCCGCACACCAATCAGAACGAGAGTCTTCCTGTGTTGGGGACCTTAATGTGGGGGAGCTAGGGTTGGATTTTCCATGAACTTGACAGGGTGACCAAGATAGCTATTCCTACAGGCAGAAAGAAAAATAATCTTATTGTTTTGGTGGAATCGTTCACTTCATATCCCAACTCACAGAGATGTGTTATTCTATAAGGAAAAAAAAAAGCCTCTGGCAGATCCTACAAAGCAACACAGGACCCCTTTAAAGCACATATCCAGCCCCAGGGCAAAGCCCCAACTGTGAGAACCCCCCAACTCTGTCCACAGCCACGCTGACTTCACATAGCAAATATTCAACCTTAAATTTAGCCAGAGTGTATGGAAATTAAAGTGAAATAAACATTAACAAGAAGAACCATGAAGGACATGCAAGATAGGCTAATTCATGTGCTTCCCAAAAGACTCTCTCACCACTTTAAATTTTCCCCTACTGTTGGGCTAAGTCTGAGTTTCTTCTAGTGGTATTACAGCTTTGCACACTCTGTTCCATGTCTACCATCTTACCTTTCCTGCTCTCTGCAGAGAGCCACAAAACCTTCACTCTTGATACCAATGACAAGACCTTTTGTGGAATAACTTGCTTGCCTCTCCTCTCCTCCCAAAAAGAATATTCTTAGAGGAAGGAGAGCCGAAACAACAATGTATAATATATGAACCTTGATGCATTCTGCTTTTTGTAGTTTCAGCTGACTAAATATGCGTACATATAGTGCATAATTAAATTTCTCAAAAGCCCTCAACTGAAGACTATGTTGCTTATCTCTGACTTCTCTTTATCTTGTTTTATTTGATTAACTTATGTTCTTCAGAAAAGTCTAAACTGACACAGTACAAGATCATGTAGCTCCAGTTGAGAGCCGTTAATTCCTTACCTTTGTTTTACGAGAATTAAATTGAGGATCATGTATTATATATTGCTGTTTTGGCTCTCTTTCCTCTAGGAATGCTCTTTTTTGGTAGGAGGGGAGAGGCGGGCAAGCTATTCTACAGAAGGTCTTGTCATCAGATAAGTCTGCTCTCCCCAAACACCTCAAGATTCAATTAAGGTTAAATATTTTTGGCACTAACGCACCATGGTAGTGTTTCTCCTTGCATCACATCAAAGGATACAGAAAATGTTGATTAATCGGGCTTGCCACATCCTTTGGCAATACAGATATAGATAAATTGTTTCCATGTAACAGATTCTCCTGAAGCAGCTGCTGGGCAGCACTGTGAGAGGCGGGTCCTCAGGACACGGTGACCCCAGGTGATGCCTCCCGGGCTTTCCCACCTGCTTCAGGCCTGGGCATGGTGGCACATGCCTGTAATCCCAGCACTCAGGAGGCTGAGGCAGGAGGATCACTGATTTTGATGTCAACTGAATTGCATAGTGAAACCCTGTCTCAAAAAAACAAAAGAGAAAGAAAGAAAAGCAAAGCAAAATGAAACAAAACTAGAGGATCTCTCCAGGTGGGAATAAGTTACCTCCCTTGTTTTTTTTTTTTTTTTTTTTTTTTTTGGCACCAGACAGGTGCTTAAACCAGTGAGCCAAACTCCCGGCTCTAGTTTTTTGAGGCAGCGTCGCACTATGTAGCTCAGGCCGGCCTTGTGCTTGTGTTTTAGCCCAAGCCGGCCTCGAACTCACAACGCTCCTCCTACCTCAGCCTCCTGAGTGCTGGGATTAAGGGCTTGCAACACCACGCCCGGCTTGGATTTATCTTTAAAAAACAAAACAAAACTTTCTTTTACCAGTCCCTGGGGGAGCTGACCCAGTGTCATGGATCTCTGTTCTCATGGTCATCGTTGCTTTCCTCCCATTGACTGTGGCTTTGGTTTGTCCTTGCTTCCCTAGTTCCTGAAGTCGCATGTTTAGTTTGCTTAAATATCTTTCTACTCTTTTGATGTAGGTATAATTGTCATATATTTCTCTCCTCCTAGCGCTTTGTTGAATTCCAGTGAAAGTGTGTTGCTTTTCCATTTTAGTTTAGACGTTTTAAATTGAGACACAGTTCCAATTTCTTCTTTGAACCTTTGGTGTTATGAGCATGTTGACTGACACATATTAGTACACTTTTCACAGTTACTCTTGGTGCTGATAGCTAATTTTCTTCATTGCTGCCAGAGAAGATACATAAGACGGAGTTTTAAAATCAGACTTGCTGGTGGCCTAGTATATGGTGTCTTCCGGGGAATGTCCTCCATGATGACGGGGAGAATGCTGCGGATGCCAAGCTATTGTGTGAAATGCCCTCTGACTGATATGTCTGTTTGATCTATGCTATAGTTTAACTCCAGTGTTTCCTTGTTGACGTTTTTCTGGATGGTCTGTCCACTGAGAATAGCAGGGTGCTGAAGTGCTAAACTGCTAATGTATTGGACCCTATCCTTGCCTTCAGATTTAACACTTGCTTTATTCATTTTGGTGGTCCAGTGTTGGGTGAACATGTATTTAAGGTAATTATATTGCCTAGATGAATTGATCTCTTTATTGTTATATAACAATACTGTCTCAGCTGGGCTTGGTGGCACACACCTGTAATCCCAGCACTTGGGAGGCAGAGGCAGGAGGATCATTGCAAGTTTGAGATCAGCCTGGACTACAAAGTGAGCTCAAGGCCAGCCTGAAGTGCATAGTGAGACCCTGTATCAAAAAGACCAAAAAAACAAACACCCCCCCACACACAGATTTTAGCTTAAATTGTTTTGTTCTACATGAATAGAGGCACTTGTGCCAGTTTTGGGTTCTGTTTGGATGCAGTATCTCCCTTATACCTTCACTTTCAGTCTATGTTCACATTGTCCAGAGCACTCTGGATTCTTTCTACATTTGTTCTATACCCATGAACAACGTGCACAGACTCAACTATGCTCGTAAAAAAGCAAAGCTACAACCTTAAGTGTGTCCTCTGCTGTCTCACTTCAATTTGAAGTAACACCTGGATCTTTGCAGAAAAAGTCTTCTCAGCTAAGTATGGCTTCAGGTACTCATTGTAGGATGACCCCTTGCAATAACTTTGCCCACATTCTTAGCCCGCATAAGGCCATGTTTGTGCGTGTGCGTGCGTGTGTGTGTGTCTGCTCATGTACATGCAGCTTTGATTACACAGGGTTGCTGAGACTTCTTGCACACAGAAAGCTTCTCCCCTGAGCATTTCTTCTGAGTTTACCCAGGTCTGACTTCCAGATAAAGCCTTTTCCACATCCACTGTAGACAGAGGGCTTCTCAGCTAAGTTTGTGCTCTGGTAGAAGATGAGGCTGAACTTTTTTTTTTATATATATATATATACGTGACACTCAAAGTTAAAGGAGAAAAGGTTTATTTAGCTCACAGTTTGTGGAAGTTTCACTCTATAATCAGCAGGTTCCAAGACATGGTAGCACATGACAGAGAGGCAACCGCTCATGGTGTTGGAAGAAAGCAAAAGCAGTGAGAGAGACAGACAGAGACTGAGCGGGGAGTGGTTTGGACTTTTGAATAAAGTCTCGTCCACACTCCTTGCACACCTAAGGCTTCTCCCTGGAGTGTATGCTCTGGTGTCTAAGGAGATTTGCCTTCCAGCTCAAACTCTGCTCACACTGCACAAACACGAAAGGCTTCCTCCCTGACCGCATCCTCTAGTGTGTGATGCGCTGGACTTACTGCTAAGGGCTTGCCCACCCTCATAGCATTCCTAAGGCCTGTCTCTGGAGTGTGAACTCCCACACACAGCCAGGCTGATTTATGGCACCGGATTGCCCCCACTCCTTGTTCACAAAAGACTTCTCCTTTGAGTCTGCCCTCCGGTGTGCAGCCAGGTGTGACTTCTACACTATCTCTCCTGCGTATGTCAGGATGCCAAGGTAACGGGGAGTCATGACTAACACTGTGTGGCCAGTTCCTGCAAATAAAAACGTTTTGCCTGGAAGGTGTTTTTTCATGTGTGAGTGGCTTTTTCTTCAGGGTTAAATCCCTCAGGGGAGAAAATTCAAAAGGGGTTAGGGGGAAAATAGAGAAATAGAGGAAGAGAAAGAGACGGGAAGTAAGGCCGGAGGGCCAAAGAAAGATCACGGCAACTTTGGGAAACTGGTGAAGAAGATAAGAGAGAAAGAGAGAAGGAAGAAATAAAAATAAGAACAGAACGATAACAACAATAAAAAACTAGGAACTGTGTTCACACTCACATAAAAACTGTTAAAAAAAAAAAAAAGAAAAAAAGAAAAGAGAGGAAAAAAATGTTTACTTCAAGGTGTGTTTCTGCTGTTACAGGTAGACAACACGGGCAGACAGAGTCTAGACCCAAGTGGATTAACCCCAGCAAGCCACCTGTAGCTCTGTTCCAGAAGGATCATGCGGCAGAAGGGAAGGAAGAGATGAGATCACAGCCTTGCCCGCACCTAGGCTGTCCTAGGCCACAGTGAGGACTTGGATTTTAATTGTTAGGGAAACTAGGAGTCATACAGTAAGGTCATGAGCAGAAGAGTGATATTATTTCTAGTTTAAAAGAATGTGTGTGAGTGAGGTGTGGTGACCCAAGCCTGTCATCCCAGCTACTTGGGAGTCGAGGCAGGAGGATTGGAAGTTCGAGGCCACCTGGGCAATTTAGGGAGAAACTGTCTCTAGATTGAAGGGAAGAGGGAGACATCAAATAGTCTGGATATATTTTATAGCATAACCAAGGATCATACACGATTGTAACAAAAAGAAAAGAATCTGAGAATAACTCCAGCCACTGGGAGGAGGGAGTTGCCATTTATTATAGGAAGGAAAGATGAACAAGGATTTTGCGGGGTGGGACGGAAGTGGGGCCCTCCTCCCCTGGATGAATACACAGGTGGAAGTGGTCTGTGGCTGTGCAGGAGTTGGAATGTTCTAGAACATGTCATGTCTCTGTCTCTGTCTGTCTCTGTCTGTCTGTCTTTCTCTCTCTTACTGCCTCAGGGTCTTGCTATGTAGGTCAGGCCAGCCTTGAACTCACTATGTAGTTCAGGCTGACCTCAAACTCATGGCAATCTTCCTGCCTCAGCCTCGCACTTGCCTGTGGCTTTACCTTTTATCTTCAGTTCTCTTCACTTATTAGCCTCATTTACTTAATAGCAATGGTCTCCTGGGAGATGGCTAAGTTGATCCCCAGCCTGAGATCCTAAGAGAAGGAAAATTTGTGTCTCTTTCCCCACCACTCTAGTTAAACAAAAAAAACAAACAAAAGCTCAGTATGAGGCTCAGTTGCAGGGCTCTTACCTAGCATGTATGAGGCCCTAGGTTTGATCCCTAGCACTACAAAAATAAGTTTAAATATTTTTAAATTTTAAAATAATTTTAGAAGCCAGGCACAGTGGCACATGCTTATCATCCCAGCACTTGGGAGGCTGAGGCAGGAGGATCGCCATGAGTTCAAGTTCAGCCTGGACTACATAAAATGAGTTCAAGGTCAGCCTGCACTACAAAATGAGACCCGGCCTCAAAAACAAAATTTTTTTAGAAGTACTAGAGAAAACTTATTGGTCATGCCTTGTGCTCTGTTCTTTTCCCGAGCCAGTGTGCAGCAAGGATAAAGTGCTCTGATTGGCCAGCTGGATCATGTTTCTACTCCTGGGTTCAATAAAGGGGTCTCACCTCACCAACCCTCATAAAACATGGAGTGAGAAGCCTCACCAACACAATACTTTTGGGCAGCTGAACACGGTCCACTAAAACCTTCAAGGTGCATCTAGAACATGTCCATTTCCCCAATTCTAGTGCCATCATGCTAGGCTAAGCTACTTTACACTTGGAATCTCCTTCTTGATAGTTCACCTGTCCTCTTTAATCCCCCTGTAAACATTTTCTACAAGGGCCAGTAGTTCCCAGACATGAACCCTCTCACACCATTCCCTTCCTGTGCCCAGCTTCCTGTTCTCAAGGGAAATTCTTCTGTTTTCTAAGGAATATGTATCTACCAGCCCAGGTATGCATAGGTGTGGTTTTTTTTTGTTTTGTTTTGTTTTTAGAACAGAGGAAGCAGGGTTTTATTAAACTGCAGGTGACTATAAAATACATCTAAGCTAAATAAGGGAGTGCACACCTGTAACCCCAACACTACTGGAAGCTGAGGCAAGAGGACTGAAAGTCTGAGCCCAGCCTAGGCAATTTTGCAAGACCCCATCTCAAAATAAAAGACAAAACTGGGCATGGGGCGCATGTCCCTAATCCTAGCCCTGGGAAGCTGAGGCAGGTGGATCATTGTGAGTTCAGGACAGCCTGGATAATACAGTGAGTTCAAGGTCAGCCTGAACTATACACAAGACCATCTCAAAAAAACCACGCGCGTGCGCACACACACACACACACGCACACCAGATACAGACAGCAGCAATTACGGATTCCTCACGCCTAGTGACACAGTAAACTCCTATCATCAGAGTTGGCTCCCTAAAATGCCGGCACAGAGCTGTGTTAGGGAGGTGACCGGGAGCTGACTTCTGAATGCTGATGTGACAACGGCCACAGGCCATCTCTCTATCCAAGTCTTTTCCTCTGGATGCCTGAGGATTTGGCTGCGATCAAGAAAAACACAGTGACTATTCAGATTGGGAAGTTCATGACCAACCCAGAAATTCAGAGGAAACAAATGGTTATTGACATCTTGCACCCAGGTAAGGCAACAGAAATTTAGGAAAAACTAGCCAAAATGTACAAGATCATACAAAACATCATCTTCATATTTGGATTCTGAGCCCATTTTGGTGGTGGCAAGATAACTAGCTTTGATATAATTTATTATTCCTTGGATCATGTAAAGAAAAATGAACTCTAAACATAGACTTGCAAGACATGGCCTCCATTAGAAAAAAACAGATCTCAAGAAAACAGTGAGAGGGAGCCGGGTGTGGTGGTGCATGCCTTTAATCTCAGCACTCAGGAGGCTGAGGCAGGAGGATCGTTGTGAGTTCAAGACCACTCTGGGCTACAAAGTGAGTTCAAGGTCAGCCTGAACACCACAGTGAGACCCTGTCTCAAAAAATACAGCTGGAGCCGGGCATGGTGGCACCGCCTTTAATCCCAGCACTTGGGAGGCTGAGGTAGGCGGAGCATTGTGAGTTCGAAGCCAACTCAGGCTACAACACCAGCACAAGCTGGGCCTGAGCTACATAGTGGGACCCTGCCTCAAAAATCTAGGACCGGGAGTTTGGCTCAGTGGCTTAAGCGCCTGTCTGTCTGGCGTGAGGTTGTGAGTTCAACCCCGGGTACTGGAAAAAAAAAAATACAGCTGGGGATTTAGCCCATTGGCATAAGCACCTGCCTGAGGTTGTGAGTTCCAATCCCTGGTACAAAAACAAAAACAAACCAGAAAAAAAAAAAAAAAACAGTGAGAGGAACACAACAAAGACAGTTAAGGACTGCAAGTTAAGGACTGCAAGGGCCAATATTGGTAGTGGCAAAAGCAGGAGTAAAGATTTTCTAATGACATTTTATGGTGGTAAATGTGTGAATTTCTGTAGAAGATTAACAAAAATTTAAAAATTAAAAAGGAGCAACCAAGCCAGTCGTGATAGTGCAGACCTGTAAATCTTAGCGCTGTGGGCAGCTGAGGCAGGAGGATTGCAAGTTCAAGCCCAACTCAGGCATATTAGCAGTTTAGCAAGACCTTGTGTGAAAATAAAAAACAAAAAAAAAGGTTGGGGATGTACTTCACTGCGAATACCCTAGGTTCAATCCCCACTTTAAAAACAAAATAGCAACAAAAGGAATAGTCACATTCGTTCTTAGCTAAAGAACATTAGTGAACTATTTTTATTAAATACCGAAGTCTGAGGACCTTGGCTGTATTTTCCAGTGTCTGCTGCACTCTTCACTTTGGAAGAACGCTCTGTTATCTAACAGGAACTCCAAGACCCAGGGTCCCTCCCTGCTTCTGCAACCTTGTAAATCTTCCCCCTTCCTCATTTTGCTTTAGCCCCAGTATCTCTCACCTATCCCGCACTGCACCCACACCCACGACCCTGCCCCCAACCCCACCCGGTTCCTTGTTGTGTCTGACGTTCTGGGCAAGTCGTTGTTTCCTCTGCCATGAAGGGGGCTGGTCTTTGTGGTTCTTTCAATTAAATGTCCTCGCATCAAAGAGGACTTTCCTGATCCTCTCATCTGAGTAGTAACTCCCCAGGTATGTCAGTCACAACCCTTTATTTTCTATAAAGTGCTTATCAAAATTTGTGATCTAGTTCGATCCCCAGTGCCACAAACAAACAAACAAACAAACAAAAATTGTGATCTTTTCATTTGTTTTACCTTGGGGCAAAATGGGAGAAATTCTCTTTGGGGAGAGGGAAAGAGACAACACAGAGTGGCTAAAAACACTGGAAAGTCCATAGACCCCCGCTGCGCTGTCCAAAACGCATCGCTCTGAGCGACTGAACGGCTAGGCCTGCCTTCCCAGGATGATGGAATCAACCACTCACACTGCCGAAAATTCTGGTTTTAACCTTCTTGGTCAACTAAGTGAGGTTAAACCCGGAGGGTCCAAGCAGGAAGCACTATTTCCCAAGAATCTCTAGGAAGCCCGAGCCTGGTCCCCACTAGGGGCGTTTGGTAACCAATAATTGTGGGCGTCACAACCATGGTCTGAATCGTCCTGGCTCCGCCCCCGCGGGAGTCCGGTATTTCAAGACCTTCGTCTTTAAAATCTGTCCCTTCAACTTTCTGAAGGGCGGGGCGACAAACGCCGCTGCCCCCTGCATCCTTCAACCCGGTTGGCGCTCACGTGCATAGGGCTGTTCAATAACAGGTCTTCTTCCGGAACTTCCTGGTCGCCGCGCCCAATCAAAGTGTTCTTCCTGTCCTTATCCCTGTCAGGCTGCTGCCAATCGGCGCGCCTCTACCAACGCCCCTTAAAGGCGCCGCCACCGCCTCCCGAGCCGCGGCGGACCAATTCCTCCGTTCCGGCCCCCGCCACAGTATGGAGTCGTCTCGGGGGCGGCCCGGGCCAGAGGCGGGCCTTCTGGCCGTAGCGGAACGAGAGGCCACGGTTTTCCGCGGCGGGCCGGATCGAACGTCCCCTAAGCCGCCTTCAGGCTTGATGGTGTCCGGGGAGGAAGAGGCGGAGGACGTTGGGGGCGCGAGCCGCCACCTCAGGGCGTCCTCGAAGGCTGCGAGCGGCAGCTTCGTCCACCGGCCGGAACACGAGGCTGGGGAGGTCGAGTCCGGCCACCGAGCGACGCCGTCTGGGACCGGGAGCCGCCGCGGAGGGCTAGGTCGCGAGCACGACCCGCCCTCGTCCTCCCGGGACAGGGACCCCGAGTCTGCCGAGGAGAAGTCCGCTTCCGAGAGGTCCTGCCGTCGGGGGAACCCTGGAGGCGGCGAGATGGATGCGGAGCAGCTGCGGAAGGCGGAGCAAAACGACGACGAGGAGGCAGAGGCCGAGGGCAGGGCTGGCCGCGCGTTCTGCAGCCGCCTTCAGGACAGCCGCAGCCTGGACGGGCTGAGCGGGGCGTGCGGCGGCGCGGGGGCCGCCGCGGGGGCCGAGCCCGGCGCGGGCGGCGGACGCCGGGCCACCATCTCCAGCCCTTTGGAGCTGGAGGGCACAGTGAGCCGTCACGGCGACCTCACCCACTTTGTCGCCAACAACCTACAACTCAAGATTCGCCTGAGCTGCGCCCCTCCGCCCCTCCCCCCCGCCCCTGTGCGACCCTCCCTGACGCCCACACCCACTCCCACCATCCCGCCCATAGACGCCGACGTGCTGCGGGATCTGGAGCGGCTGAGTCGGGAGCTGGGCGGCCGGGTGGATCGTCTGCTTCGCGGACTGGGTGGTGCGGTGCAGGAGCTGACTGCGCTGAGCGTGGGCTGCATCCAGACCTACCGTGACGCCGTGGACTCCTTAGGCGAGGCCGTGGACATGAGTATCAAGGGCATGTACACCCTGCTGGCGCGCTGCGAGGAACTGGAGCGGGCTCTGCAACCGGTTCAGGGGCTGGCTCGTCAAATCCGAGATATCCGACGCACCTTGGAGGTGTTAGAGGCACTGTGTAAATGAGCGGGAGAGCACAGAGGCCAGGGCTGACCAGGGCGGGGCCCAGCAGGACCTTAAAGACTCTCCTAGGAGACCTGGTGGGAACCGCCTGAGGGGAGGCCTCTATGTTGTAGGTTTTCCCGCTGCATCTAGCTGGCCCATGCCCACCCGCTGGACCTTAAGGAGGCGTATAGGGGAAAGGTCTAACAGTTCTCCTGATGGGAGGGGACGTTGCTCTGCTTCTATTCTGTTGGCCTTCTGTAGCTATCCTGTTCTTACCAACTCCCCTTCCTAGCTAGAGCACCATCCCTAGGAAGCTAGGGCCTGAGGTCTCAACTTGAGGGTGGGGACCTGATTCCGAATGAGATCAAGATAAGGAAACCGAGAAAGCCTCAGCCCCAGTGTGGTCATCCTGGCTCCGGTGGCCACATCTCAGGTGCCAGGGGCTTTGGGAGCTTTGCGTGTAGGCAAGGATACACAGCCGCAGA
The DNA here is from genome assembly GCA_004363535.1 of Dasyprocta punctata. Lineage (NCBI taxonomy): Eukaryota > Metazoa > Chordata > Mammalia > Rodentia > Dasyproctidae > Dasyprocta > Dasyprocta punctata. Next base: position 4,257 of record RJWM01032830.1, on the reverse strand, counting down.
TGAATGACCTCCACTGCTACCCGCTGGTCCCCTGCTATACCGTTTCCCAAGCCAGAACTGGGGGGAGCCAAGAAGAATGCACTGCATGGTGGAGGGGGTGAGGTGGGAGGTGTCGCTGCTCAGGGTTCAGGTAGAATTGTTGCTAGTCTTGAAGCCCACCTGTTGTGGAGTGGTCTAATGCGTTTTGACTTCCTGAATTTTCGTGGAATTAAAGTGCTGCTGCTGCTAAGGCTGAAGCCGCATCTGTGTGTGGTTGGGGGGTTTGACTGGCCAAGAAACGGAAATGAAGATCGGTCTTGTTCATGGAGCTCACTTGGGGCAGGGCTGGGAGTGGGGTGGGGGTGGGAGGCACCAGAGAAGTGTATGTTTCCTGCTGTTAGGTAGGGGATCCAAGGGGGAAATTTGAGACCCAGAGGATCGCACACAGGAGCCCAGAGATCCAGTAAAAGCAGAAATACAAGCAAAGTTCTCCAGAAGAGGAGGAGGGGAAGGGCTGTCTCCTCAGGTTCTGCTGAACAAGCCGGCACCCTGCAGTTGGACTTCTTGACTGTAAAGGAAGATGGGAACATCCGAGACTTCTCTATTCCTGACCATTTGCCACAGTCCACTAATCAGTGTCACATGAAATGATTTGAGACAATCTTATCCCAAATCCTGACAGTTTTCTGTTTGTAGTTAATATAGTTCAGGGCCAGATGATAACATTGTGAAATTCTGATGTAGACGCCACAAAACTACGGTTTTTTCACACACCCCAAAGAGAATCCCATTTTGGATTTACCTCCACAACACCAGGATGGTGTGTGTGTGTGTGTGTGTGTGTGTGTGTGTGTGTGTGTGAGACAGAGAGAGACAGAGACAGGGAGAGAGGGAGAGAGAGGGAGATAGGGTCTCAGTATGTTGCTTAGGCTGGCCTCAAAGGAATCCTCATGCCTCAGCCTCCTTAGTCTTTGGATTACAGGGTCGTCTTCTACAAGGTGTGTAGAAACGAAGGTTGTTTCTCCTACAGGATGTGAAAATTTCTGGAAAAGTAGACTTCCCCTGTGACGTTTTTTCATCTGTAAAATTCAGTAGTGCTGTTAACAGTGCACTTTTTGAAAAGGTTACAGTCATGGCCCGTACGGGGATCGAACCCGCGACCTTGGCGTTATTAGCACCACGCTCTAACCAACTGAGCTAACCGGCCAGCTGATGACATAGTTGAAATTTAATGCTATGTAAAGTGGTATTGCTGCTCGGTTTTGCTCTGAGAGTTTTTAGAACTGTTTTACAGAATACTAAAGAATATGTAAACTGACCTGCTAACTACTTGGAATACGTTAACAGCTCAGCTGCGATACTGATTCTGGTTCCTTTTTTTGGAGACAGGATCTCTCCATGTTGTCTATAGCTGGCTTTAAACTCACTACGTAGCCCCGGCTGGCCTCAAACTTGCAGTGATAGTCCTGCCAGCACTCGGGAGGCGTGTGCCACCACCCCCGGTCTCTGGTTCTTGGCTGTAAATCTAAATTACAAATACGACACGAGAAGCAAGAAGCGTGGTGTGCACGAGGGGAAAGGCGTTATCAAAATATGCTAGCTACCGCGAAGTACTGTATACAGTAGATTCAGCTAAGTAAGTTCTGAGCTTCTGAGTAGGTCCACTCTGTAAAACCGAAGATGTGAAGGCACTGCTGGGGTGGGAACTCAGGATCTGCCTGCTTACTAGACAGGTGCTTCAGCCAACTAAGCCACGGGCATAGCAGCCAGCCAGCGGTAGGGTGCCGTGATTTCTTGGACAGTCCAGCTCCATAACGGGTGTGTGAACAGGTATTCACTCCTTATGGCTCTTGGCGGTGCAGAAAACTGTAGCAAAATCGACGAAAGACGTTGGAGGAAAGCAGGAATGCAGGAGTACGAGGAACATTGACCCTCTGCGGAAGGGAGGGTGAAGCAAAATCCTGCTTTGGGTTTACAAAAGGCGACACAGCACCTCAACAAAGCGGTACCGACGAGGATGGGATTCGAACCCACGCGTGCAGAGCACAATGGATTAGCAGTCCATCGCCTTAACCACTCGGCCACCTCGTCCACGACTTGCTCCTGAAAATTCTTCTCTCTGGGGTTTGAACTCTTACTCCCGATTTGAACTCCCACTCCTGATTGCTTGGCTCGCCTGTTTCAGGAAGCCTGCTCAGGAAATCAGAAGACAATTCCCAGCATAGAAACCTGTTAGACTGAACATCCGGAGCTGTGCCTGTTCTCCGGAGCCCCGCTGTCCGCCCAAAATTACCGGGATCCGCCAAAAGACAATACCGAGAGTCACCGGGGTCTCTTGACGAGACGTCCCTGGGGTTTCTTACCAGAAGCCGTCCTTTCCTGTACTGTAGACTGTTTTTTTTTTTTTTTTTTCCGGGCCCAGGTGCTTGATTTACGAATAAGGGAGAATGGAAGTGGACCCAGAAAAATAACCTGACCCCGACGTGATTTGAACACGCAACCTTCTGATCTGGAGTCAGACGCGCTACCGTTGCGCCACGAGGCCATCCGAAAAAAGTGGTGGACAGGTTTCCCCTTGACCATTGCTCGCCCAGACCTGCGTGGGGTAGACACTTAACGGACAGAGCCTTGCGAGTGGTACCTACCAACCGAGGTTTTGTGGCTCTGTCTCATCGGTGCTTCCCAGCCTGCCCTGGCGCTCTGTCGAATACTGGGTGGAGAGCGCTGACCTGATCACCAAGGGAACCCAGAGCTCACAGACCAGCGAGGACCTGTCCACAATCAGACAGAAAAACGGACGCCCGGCAGAGCATGGGAGAGCCACGCCAGAGTCCAGGATACCCGAAAGGGCGGGCGATGAACTCCTCCAGCAGGGTGCAGACTCCTGCGGAACCTTCAAAAACGCCCAGCCCAGTTCCCAGGTTTAGGAGATTCTAATTTTTAAACCAGTCTGGGGAAACCCTACTATTAGCAAGTAAAATCTTTGGGGGGATGGGGAAATTCTGCACTTAAATATTTTGTACTTAAATTTTTTAGGTATAATTTACATAAAACAAAAAGTACGAATAGGCTTTAAATGTATATTTCAGTGATTTTTGACAAATACAGCCTCACAACTCTTTCAGGATATATAGGATTAGCCAGGCATGGTGACACACGCCTGTTAATCCCAGCATTTTGGAGGTTGAGGCAGCAGGATCGCTGTTAGTTCGAGACCAACCTGGGCTACAAAGTGAGCTGGAGGCCAGCCAGCCTGAACTGCATGGCAAGATCCTGTCTCAAAAGACAAAATAAATAAATAAATAAATTATATATATATATATATATATATATATATATATATATAGTTTCCACTACTCCAAAAAATTCTCCCTCTGTCCCTTCCCAGTGGATTCCTGCCCATCCCCAGAGCAACCCAGATTTTTGCAACAACTTTCTTGAAAGTTATTAGATACCACAGAGATGTCAAAGCTCACAGAACTTCAGACATTGATCTGTTGACCATCATTACCCCTGTCGGTCTCTCTTTTTCTACTGTCTTTTTTTTTTTTTTTTTAATTTTGCAACAGAGTTTCACTATGTATAGCCCAGACTGGCCTCAAACTTACAGTGACTCTCCTGTACCTCTTGAGTGCTGAGATTACAGGTGTATGCCACCACACCCTGCTCGTTTTGTTTTTTTGAGTCTCACTATGTAGTCCAGGGTGGCCTTGTACTTCCTATGGAGCCCAGGATGACCTAGACACTACTTTTATATTTTTTTTACTTTAAACAAAAGAAAAGTAAGAAACTCAAAGCAAAACAATTTCACAACCAGCCAATAGGAGAGTAACAATAATCAGCAAATAAACAGCACATTGCATATTGTTATATTCACAGCAGTTGTTTAGGATAAAAGATATAGACATGAAACATTGTCCAGAAAATTATTAGCACCAAACTTTTGCCTCAATGAATGGAGAAACCAGCTATATGACTATCTTTTTTGTTATGATTGCCCTATTATTTTCAAATAAATATTTCACATTAAAAATAAAATCTGAAGATGACCCTGTGAAAACCTACTTTTCACTCAAAGTTCTTTCTTTAACTGCCAACTAATTTTTTATATACATAGATTTTCCTTTTTTTTTTTTTTTTTTAGTACCAGGGATTGAACTACACAACTTCACCCCTGCCAAACAGGCACTGAAGCTACTGAACCAAACTCCCAGCCCTAGATTTTCTTTCAGTTTGTCACACAAGTGCAATAATGCGATGGTTACACATGTGTGACTC
>RJWM01032829.1:0-21252 GCA_004363535.1 Dasyprocta punctata | reverse complement strand
AGGCAAAGATAAGCGACACACTGGAACTGGAAAAGGCCTATTTCACAGAGAAAGTGTTGATATTCATTTGATGTAAAATTCAGCCTCATGGAAGAAAACAGCACAATGTATAAGCATATAGACTCGTGTTTATGTGTGTGGGGAAAAAAAGGCAGGTGTTGGCTGGGAACAGTTCACATTTTTTAAAAGAAGTTTTTATTTGGATGTTTGTAGTTCAGACAGGTGGGGTTTTTTGTAGTCAAGACTATTTTTAAGTCTATCATTAAGACCCTATCTTATTGAACATACCTAAATATTTTTAAAGTTTCAAAACTGACTTTTGTGCTTTTAAACTTCCTAGTAATCAATGAGAGAATGAACTATCATACTGCACATCTATAATTAATGTAAAAAGCATGTATGACCAACTGTAGGAGCAAAGTACCATAGAAACATTTCTCAGTACTGCACATCTATGTACATATTTGCAAAAAAGCAACATTAAGCTAGGATCTACAAGTATGAATGTTTATCTTAAACTAGGAGTGGTGGTGCATGCCTGTAATTCCAGCACTCAGGAGGCTGAGGCAAGAGGATTGCCACAAGTTCAAGGTCAACCTGGAATACACAGTGAGTTCAAGGCCAGCCTACACTACATACTGAGGGGAGAGGAGGCTGGTAATCCAATACTCTGGAAGGCTGAGGCAGAAGGCTCCCAAATACGAGACCAGCTTGGGCAATTTAGCAAGACCCTAGTTATAAAAAAAAATTTTTTTTAAGGGATAGGGATGTACCTTAGCATGAAAGTCCTGGGTTCAGTGCCCAGTATTGCAAAAAAAAAAAAAAAAAAAAAAAAGAGAGAGAGAAAGAGAATGTTGACTTTACAGTTTTTCAATTTCAGTGCTCTACATTCAAACTTACATGCTACATATGCATGACTGTAAAATAAAAATGCGCATGCTTTCAAAATTAAACCACTAAGAGCCAGGCGTGGTGGCGCACGCCTTTAATCCCAGCACTCGGGAGGCTGAGGTAGGCGGAGCGTTGTGAGTTCGAGGCCGGCTGGGGCTACAACTCGGTGCAAGGCTGACCTGAGCTACATAGTGCGACCCTGCCTCAAAAAACCAGGGCCGGGAGTTTGGCTCAGTGGCTTAAGCGCCTGCCCTGGCAGGCGCAAGACTGTGAGTTCAATCCCCGGTGCCGCAAAAAAAAAAAAAAAAAAAAAAATTAAACCACTAAAAACAAATTACAATTATTTTTGCTTCAGAAATAGGCAATATTGTAGTCTGTTATTTTTCTGCATCTGTACATTTGCTTTATTAAATAAAGGGATCTGAAAGAAATTATGATTTTCATCGGATAAAAACTGTGTTCCTTTTGGGAGAGCTGGGAGGTCCCGAGTCCTTACTGACAATGGGATTTCCTTCAGGGATGACAAAAATGTTCTGGAACTAAGTCAAGATAGCGGTTGTACGACCAGTGAATGTACTAAATGTCTCTAAACTATATACATTAAAATGGTTACAACAATGGTTTTTATGTGAATTTACCCCAGTTAAAGAATATGGGGTTTAATCCATTAGAAAAATATTTTCAGTGGATGGTAGATGAAACAATAATAGAAAAGTGATTACTGAAGCAGGATGCTGGATACAAGACACTAACCAAGCCCTAAATCAAAGACCTACAAACATCAGGAGAATGACTGAGGTCAAAGACAAGACAATTTTTTAATAAAACTCATTCTAATCGTAAATAAGGATAAACTTGAGACTTTTATAGGTAAATGGACACGGCTTGAGACCATACTCATAAGTGAAATAAATCGGACCCACATGTGTAAACATTATATTATCCCAGTTTGGGAATCTGAACAAGTAAGTAAGATCCAAAATGCACAACAGATATTGTGAATTGGGAAGAAACTATTCAAAAGAAAAAAGAAACTGATGGGGGAAAGGAAAAGAAAAGGGAAAAAAAATACATACATATACATACATACACACAATACAGTTAAGATCGTTATACAGCTAGTCTCTCTTAATTCATTGAAAAGAAAGGTTTGTGGAGCTGTTAATTTAGCTCAGTGGCCTAAGTGTCTGCCTGGCAAGTGAAAGGTTGTGAGTGGGATCCCTGGTACTCCAAAAAAAAGAAAAAAGAAAAAGAAAAAAAAAATGTTTGTGTTAATATTGTTTGGACAATATTTCATGGCTACATCTTACTCTCAGTAACTACTACAAAGATTACAATACACAATGTATTAATTATTGTTACTCTCCTATTAGCCTTTTTTGAAACTGTTTTATTCCTATTCTCTTTAAAATAAAATAAAATAAAATAAAATAAGACTCATTCTAAGAAAAGGCTTTAACTTTTCCTTGAATGGCTAAGAGTCACTTGTCTGACAGAAATAAAGGTTCAATGTGAAGAAAGAGAAAAAAGAAGGTAAAAACATACACATTTCAAATTGAGATCCAGTCCAAAATTAAATAAAAGCAAACCACCTCACCACAGTAACAAGGCTTCACATATGCCATAGTCCAGCTTCACACCATACAAATCATTAAGTTACTTGGCCTTTTGGTAGCTGTTATGGGCTGAATTGTGTCCCCCTAAAATTCATACAAGTGGAAATCAAACAACGTAGTTTATACTTTTTTAAAATATTACAATAAGACACATTGTAATAAATCCCCCTCAAAATACTTCCTCTCACTTCGAACACACTTATTTCATCATTCTTGCCACTTTCTGAAGCACTTTTGTAAGTCTTTTTTTGTGTCTTTATGCAGTATGATCAAAAATGCAGTGAACGCTTCTGCCAAGGGCCATACAATAGAACCTGAAATTTTTTTGAGAAAGGGTTTTGCTTTGTAGTTCAGGCTGGGCTTAAGTTCATTATATAGGCCAGAATGGCCTCAAATTCAGGGCAATTCTCATGTTTGGGCACCCCACTCTACCCTGACTCCCATCCTCATCCCCTTAGCCCCCATTCAGGGATTACAAGAAAAGCCAGTCTTACTTAAAAAATTACTGCAGCCAGGCATGGTGGGCACATGCCTATAATCCCAGCACTTGGGAGGCTGAGGCAAGAGGATTGCCAATAGTTCTAGGCCAGCCTGAACTATATACAGCACAACAGCGTCTCAAAAAAAAAATAAGCTGGGCATGGTGGTGCATGTCTATAATCCCAGCACTCCGGAGGCTGGGGCAGGAGGACCATTGCGTTGCAAGTTCAAGACCAGCCTGGGCTACAAAGCAAGCTGAAGGCCACCTTCAGCTTAGTAAGACCCTGTCTCAAAAAGGAAACAAACAGATCCCCGGTACCAAAAAAAAAAAAAAAAAGGAAACAAACAAACAAACAAAAACATGGTAAATTGTGTGTGGTGTCACAGGCCTGCAATCCCAGCTCAGGATGCCTGAGTCGGGAGGATCGCTGTGAGCTCAACCTGCCTTTCCCATGAGCCTGTGGCAGGCCTTGGCCAGGAAAAGAACCAAGAAGTCAGCCTGCCTTCCCATGAGCCAGCAGTGGCTGTGGGCCAGGGAGAGAACCAAGAAGTTGGCGTGCTCTTCCTGTGAGCCAGTAGCAGCCATACAGGCCAGGAAAAGAACCAAGAAGTCAGCCTGTATTTCTGTGAGCCAGCCAGCACGTGGGCTAGGAGACAAGAAGAGCCCACTTCCCCCTGCCCCCACCCCACATAGGCAACCAGCTGATTCCGAGGAACACAGGCTGGGATGACAGCAACTGAGGTGCAAAAAACAACTTAATGCTTGTCCTGATTCATTGACTTTGCAGGCCTGGGATCAGCAGTCTAAGCATCTGTTTTGAGGATAACAATACGCAATATAGCAACTATAGGGGATTTCCTTCTATCTTGTTTTTGAAATCCAATATTGTTCTTGCTGTTTAAAAAAAGAAAGAAAAAAGAAATACTGTGTGGGAAGCCTACCACATTAATGAGCCTGAAGAATCCTCAAGACACAGAGGAAAGAAAAAGTTAGCTCTCTCTGATTATCCTGGCCAGTATAATCTTCTCCCTAATCAACCAATCCAAACTAATCTGTTTCTCACCCAAATGTATCATAGTGAAGAATTAGCAAAATTTTTATCACACTACATCTCCAACACCAGGAAAAATGACCCAGTTAAATCTCACCTAATTCCACAATCTGATCCAACATAGCTTTGCTAAATAAATGCTATGTCACAATTGAGTAAAATAAGTTTCATTTAGAAGGTTAGAGTTGAGGCTCTGGAATTTTAAAAAAAATTTTAAAATCATGCTCTAAACAGGCCTAAAGTCTTTTTTTCTTTAAACTATAAATCACATCCTGCTGGGGGGTCTTGAAATCACTGGGGCTGACAAGCAGCACTCTTTTAATGATAAAAAATGATCAATCTATTTGAAAGGAAATGTACACTGTACATTGTGAAACTTCTGCTTCCTATGAGTGTCACAATAGTAAAAATATTTTTCCTTCACACAAATCTGTCAAGTGAAAGTCCAGAGAAGAGTTTTACCTCCTTTGTTTCTTTGTCATTCTAATGGATGAACATCATAGTAGTTTTACTTTGTATTTTCCTAAAGAGGTTGGGCATCTTTCTTGGTGTTTAATTGCGCTCTGAATGTCTTCTCTGGCAAACTGTCTATTCAAATCTTCTGCACATTTTTTGCTGGGTTGTTTTCTCAGATATGTGATTTGCAAGTATTTTCTCTGTTTATCACATCTTTCCATTAAAGCAGCCAGCCATGGTGGTGTATGCCTTTAATTCGAGCACTTAGGAGGCTGAGGTGGGAGGATTGTTGTGAGTTTGAGAGCAGCATGGGCTACAAAGTGAGTTCAAGTCCAGCCTGAATTGCATAGTGAGACTCTGTCGCAAAAAACAGGACCGGGGATTTAGCTCAGTGGCCTAAGCACTGCCTGGCAGGTGCGAGGTTTTAAGTTTGATCCCCGGTACCCAAAAGAAAGAAAAAAAAAAAAAAAAAAAGAGTAAAGCAGGCAAGTTCAAGGCCCACCTGGGCAACTTAGTAAGACCTTGTCTCAAAATAAAAATAAAAATTTAATAAATGCCAAGGATGAGAAAAAAATGAGACCTACACTAATTATATAGTCCTGACTGTCCTTGAACTCACTATTTGGCCCAGGCTAGCCTCAAACTCCCAACCCTCCTGACTCAGCCTCCTCCAATGCTGGGACTTCAGACTTGCACCACCATACTCAGCACTCACTAAACATTTCTTTGTAAGTAATACATTAACTAGCATAAAAAGTATAGTGCATACATAAATCAGCAACACAGTCATGTATTAGCAAACGTACTACACACATCACTATACATGCTGTATTTCTGTACTACTGGCAATGCAGGTTTGCTTACACCAGCATTGTCCCAAAGAGGTAGTATGTTGCACAATCTGACAATAGATACTGTATCACTAAGCAGTACATAAACTTGTATTGGGTGATACTATGCACCCCCAAGTCCTCATATACTTTTGATGGGGCTGAGTCTGGTGCTTGTGTTCGGTTTGTTGTCTAGGGCTGGGATGGGTGATGTGAGTGCTGCACACGCCCAGGGGTGGAGCCAACATACAGTGTAAGGGAGGCGGGTCTTTCTCTCTCTCTCTCTGTCTCTCTCTCTCTCTGTCTTTCTCTGTTTCTGTCTCTCTCTCCGTCTCTGTCTCTCTCGCCAGCGCACCTTGTGCTGTTTTGGTGGCCGCCATGAATGGCTGCCCCGCCACGCCATACTGCCTTGGAGTCAACTAAGTATGGACTGAAACTCCTGAGAAACTGTAAGAAATAAACCTTTCCTTCCCTAATTTTGGGTGTCAGGTATTTTGTCCCAGCAACGAGTGAAAAGTAACTAAGACAAATCTTATGGCTCCACCTTTATTTATGCAATCTAATGCTGACAGGAATATTGTACCATATATGAACATATTTATAAATCACCCAGTTTGTATTATTCTGTTACAGCAACTCAAAGGAATTCTGATATAAGGTATCAATTATTTTTGTGAATTTTTTTAATGGTGTCCAACTACTCCACCACCATTGCCCAATCACCAGGCCACGTGGAGTGACTAACCAATACCATCCAGGTTTCATGTAAGTATCCTCCATTAGGTTCACATGACAAAAATCACCCAATGATTTCTCAGAATGTATTCCCTATCATTAAGTGACTTGTAATGGTTAAATGATTACATAACTGCTTTCCCGCAAGGAAACAGCCATACTTCTATAAATAACAAAAGTGTTTTGGCCACACTTCCTATTTAATCATATGCTATACATCAGCCTGCTGCTTGAGCTGATACCATGTACTGGGTGGGTGAAACAGCACAAATTAATTTTCTCAGTTGGGAGTAAGTCCAACATGAGGATGCCAGCACACTCAAGTTCTGCAGATGGCTCTCCTCCTGTCATGATAAAGAAACAGCAACCTGGCTAGTTATGGTGGTGCAAGGCTATAATCCCAGCACTCAGGAGGCTAAGGCAGGAGGATCACTGTAAGTTCAAGGCATCCTGAACTACAAAGACAGACCCTGTCTCAAAACCTCCCCTCCATGCCAATAAAAAATTTAAAAAAGTAAAATAAAATAAAATAAAATAAAACCAGCAAGCTCAGCAGTGTTTCTCTAAAAGGAGCAATACAGTCCCAGCCTCCCAACCTCATTTACATTAGGGGTTAGGGCTTCAACACATGAATTTTAGGGAGACACAATGCAGCACATACTCAGGAGCTGACTTTAATAAAATTACATACTTTTAACCACAAGGTATTTAATAATGACACTTCTAAGTGAACTTCTTCTAATTGCATACTAGCATGAAGCAGAGGTAAATACACAATGACTTCTACTTCAGTGCAGCTTTGTAGCACAGCCTCGAATCATGCCAGCAGTCTTCCCCCATCCCTTTCTTTTTTGGTACCAGGAATCAAACTCAGGGCCTCACACTTGCCAGGCAGGCGCTACACTGCTGAGCTACACTGCCAGCCTCAGCAGTCTTTTTGAGCCAATGTCTCATAATGTAGTTCAAATTGGCCTTGAAGTCACTTACGCAACCCAGAATGGCCTCAAATTCACAGCCTCACCAGCAATCCTCCTGCCTCAGCCTCTCAAGGGATGGAATTACAGCATGCGCCACCATGCCTGACCAAAAAGTCTTACCACTACTGGTTTTATACCACAGATGCATGCATTAATGAAGTAAACGACCCTAATCACTAGTACTGTTAAGAAAATAACTGAGCTCACTTTGATAACTCACCACTGCATTATAGAGTTAAACACAAATACAGAAATATTTTCCTAACTGCCAAAATTAATCTGCTAATTTTTTCACCTCCCCCCTCAAAAAAGCAGATATATCAAGAACACTACCAAGAATGTCTTTAGTGAAATAAATTAGAAGAATTCAGAATAAGGATGAAAAGGAATTCAGATTGTACCTCCCTACCTACCTATCCAGTACTGGGGATTGAACCCAGACCCTTTGCACTGAGCTACAATTCCAGATCTTTATTTTTTATTTAGAGACAGGGTCTCACTAAGTTGCCCAAGCTGGGCTCAAACTTGCAGTTTTCTTGCCTCAGCCTCCAACGGCATACCTCTGATACCTTTTGAATTTTATACTACGCTACCAATCCAAAATAAATGAAATTTGCTTCACAGGTTTTTAAAGATTTATTTTTTTTACAAAACCTCAATTTAGCAGGAAATCGCAGCACACACCTGTAATCCTACCTCTCATAAAGCTAAAAGGGAAGGACTGCAAATTTGAGGCCAACTGGAACTTAGCAAAACCATATGAAAAGAAAAAAAAAATGTTAAATGGCCAGGGGATGCAGCTCTGTGTTTTCCACATTCAATCCTCAGCATAAAAGGAAAAAACAAGCAAAAACAAAAACTTACTTTAAACTCTATATAATTTCACTGTCTCACTCAACTTGGTTCACAGAAGCCAAAATGCAGCTTTAAGAAATTATTTTTTCCAGCCGGGCGTGGTGGCGCACGCCTTTAATCCCAGCACATGGGAGGCTGAGGTAGGAGGAGCGGTGTGAGTTTCAGGCCGGCTTGGGCTATAACATGAGCCCAAGGTCGGCCTGAGTTACATAGTGCGACCCTGCCTCAAAAAACTAGGGCCAGGAGTTTGGTTCAGTGGCTTAAGCACCTGCCTGGCAGGCGCGAGGTTGTGAGTTCGATCTCCGGTGCTGCCAAAAAAAAAAAAAAAATTCCCCATTTCAGTGCACAATGTATGCACAATTTTCTAAAGCAGTAAGGATCTCAAGGCAAGACAGTATTAATTTATGAAGAACAAAAACATAAATTTGCTAATTCTACCTTGGATTAAGTTTTAGTTGGATTCTACACAGGGTGGTTTTAGTTGGAAGCTCTATAAGACTAAAAGACACCACGCACACCACATGATAGGTCCTTAGAAATGGCAAAATCCAGCCCAATACCATTCTAGAGAACATATTTTTAAATAAATAAATAAGGTTCCCATCTACTATCTTGAGTCTGGTTTGATACCTTTTCCCCCCAGTATTGGGAATTGAACCTAAGGTCTTTACACAGAACTACATCCCTACATCTCCAGTCTAGTAGTAGTAGTAGTGCTGGTGGTGGTGGTGGTGGTGGTGGTGGTGGTGGTGGTGGTGACAGAATATCACCCTGGATGACTTAGTGAGAGCCCCATCTCAAAATTAAAACAAAAAACAAAACAAAAAGAGATATAATGTCTTAATAAGACACATGGACAGAGAAAGCAAATGATAGTTTCAATTCATCTTAAGACTCAAGAACATAAGAGGATTGTTTTGCAAATGAGATCATTCTGTGGGCAACTCTATAAAAATGCCAAGAGGTGAAAAACAGGATAAGATTCCTATATCCAGATTCTGGTTGATTATTCTTAACAACATAATGAACAAAATCAACCATAGTCTGCTTCTGAATCGATATTCCTGCAAAATGAGAATTTCTAACTACAAAACTAAAAGGTGGAAGAAATCTTTTATTAACAAAGGGATGGGGGGTACCTGAGGGTATAGCTCCATGGTAAAACATGTGCTTGTTTATTAGCATGTACAGGCCCTGGATTCAACCCCAAATACAAAAATAAAACAAAACAAAAAAGACACACACACCCCCCCAAGCCAGGTGTCACAGCACACATATATAATCCTATCATTCTGGGGGGCTAAGGCAAAATGATTAGAAACTCAAGCCCAACTTAGACAACTCATGAAGACCCTATCTCAAAATTTAAAATTTAAAATAAAAAAGCTGGGGATGTAGCTCAATACAAAGACCCTGAGTTCAATCCGCAGGACTCCCACCCAAAAAACACCACACTGTACACACCTGGGAAATTCTATTAATAACTTCAATCCTTAGAAGAAATTTACTCTGCAAAAATGTGTCCTATGGTCTAACTTGCATGAAATGAAAGGTTTGCTTTGCAAGAAAAATAGAATTGGTCAACTAGTTATAGCCGACTTCCAGGCTTAGAATGGATAAAGCAGGGTATGTGACAGATAGAGCTACCGTCCAACTCAAACTAATACACAGAAGCATCCATGAAGAGTTAGTTAAAACACTGACTCCTGGACCTCAACCCTAAACATTTGACTTAGCAGGTATGAAGCAGGATCAAAAAGGATACATACACTATTAAGGTGCTCCCTCCACCAAAAAAAAAAGTGATGCTGGTATCTGTGGATTACATTTTTAGTACCATTCTTGACCTAGAATTCTAGAAACAGTAAAAAACTAAAGCTGAATCTACTCAAATCTAGGTATTCCATACCAATAATCTCAGCACTCCAGGGAGCCCTAAGAAAAAAGGACCCCAAGCCTGGACAATTTAGCAAGATCCTGTCTCAAAAAATAAGGGATAGGGATGTAGTTCAGTGCAAAGGCCCTGGTTTCAATCCCTAATACCAAAAAACAAAAATCAAACAAACAACAACAAAAACCTACCTAGAAAAAAACAAGAACAAAAGTTCTTAAATGTTTCCCAAAGTGGGGAAAAAAAAAAAAAAAGTGAGACATACTGAAATACTATTCTAGGTTTACTGGGGGCGGGAGGGGGTTGAGACAGGGTCTTGCTATTCTAGGCTGGCCTTGAACTCACTATGTAGCCTAGGCTGACCTCAAACTCGCAACAATCCTCCTTGCCTCAACCAGGCATGGGCCACCACACCCAGCTAGAAACTGTTCATAAAGCCCACTGAAGATATAAAAACAAAGTGATAAACACTCTATTTTTCCCACTGGGAGTGATAGCACACACCTGCAATCCCAACATTTGGTAGTCTGAGGCAGGATCACCACGAGTCTGGGCTACACAGTGATTTCAAAGCCAGCCAGAACGACATACAAGAGTGTCTCAAAAAAATTAATTTAAAATATTGGTACTTTGGGGTAATACCTAAGAATTCTGTGAATATCTTGTTCTCCAGTAACCACTCACTTCATGATACTTACCTGATGAAAGGAATTTCACTTACCGATATCTATAAAGTAACATATTGAAATTGGGGGGGCACACGGAATAGTACACAGAACAACTTAGGGGAAACGTTTTCAGTTTTTGTTTTCTTGATTTTGTTTTTGATGATAGCGGGGAGATGGAACCCAGGACTTTTAACCCCAGCCCATCTTTTATTTTTTATTTCAAGACAGTGTCTCAGAATGTGAGGACGAGATGACTGGGACATCTGTCACCCTACGGGTCACCACGGTTGATCTGGCTGGCTAGGCGAGTGTCCTCTTCCTCCCTCACCGTTCCATGTGCATTCCTCCTGAAACTGCATGCTGAGTGGAAGGAGGAGGACCACCCCCAATAGAGGGCCCTTCCTCGGTCAAGGGTGTACGAGCAGCTGTGCTCCCCTACTACAACCTCCAAACAAGCTCTCAACACTGTCTCACACTAAATCAATAAATTGCCCAGTGTTAAGGTTTTAATCTAGATGCCCCCCTAAAGTCTCCTGTGCTCATAGGTGGTGCTTTGGGGGGGGGGGTGACTGAATCACGGGTGTATAATGCTTAGCAGTGGATTAGCCCTCTGACCAGTTTATAGATAGGTGTAACGGGGAGGTGAAGCCTGTAGCAGGATGTGTGTCAATGGGGACCTGGTCTGGAAGGGCATATTTCTGGCCCTCCTTCTTTACTCACCCTTCTCTGCTTCCCGCCTGTACTGCCATAAACTGTTTTTCCTCTTGATACCCCTCTACCATGTCCCCCAACCTTAGAGCCAGCTGACTATGAACTGAAGCTTTTACGAACCATTAGCCAAAATAAAACTCTTCTCCTTTAAATTGGGGGCATCAGGCATTGTTTCAATGACAAAGCTGTTTCAAGGATAAGAAAGTAATTGTATGGGTTTGATCCTGTGTCCCCCCAAAGTCTCACGTAATCGTGGCATGAACAGGGCTGAGTCTGGCGTTTGTGACTGGTTTGTTGTCTAGCGCTGGGATAGGCGATGTGAGTGCTGCATCTGTCCGGGGGTGGAGCCGACTTTGAGTGTAAAGGCTAGAGGAACACGTGTCTTCTCTCTCCTCTCTCTCTCTCCTCCCCTTTCCCCTCCCCGCCTCACCAGTTCACCTTGCTGTTTGGCATCTGCCATGAATGGCTGCCCCGTCATGCCACGCTGCCTTGGAGCCAACTAAGTATGGACTGAAACTCCCGAGAACTGTAAGAAATAAGCCTTTTCTTCCCTAATTTTAGGCAACAGGTATTTTGCCTCAGCAACCAGAGAAAAGTAACTAAGACACTAGGTTAAACTACAAAGTTGCCTAGGCGGAACCTGAACTAGTGACTATCCTGCCTCAGTTTCCCAGAATGCTGAGATCACACACATGCACCACTGCAAAAGAACTATCATTTTTAGCAGGGAACGGTAGTGCACACCTGTAATCTCAACACTCAAGAGGCTGAGGCAGGAGGATCACTGTGAGTTCAAGGCCAGTCTGGGCTACAAAGTGAGTTCAAGGCCAGCCTGAACTGCATAGTGAAATTCTGTTATGGTTGATACATTGTGACAACTTGAGAAGTTTAGAAGTTAACTGAGAGACTCAGCAGGGAGACAGGATCCCTACTTCTTAAACATCCTCATTCTGTGCAAGAGGGCACAGAGATTTTGTGAGTGCTACACCCACCCTGAAGGCGCGGGGTGGCCTATGTACAATATAAGCGAGGAGAAGCTTGTTTTCCCCCTTTTGCTCTGGCTGCTGCCCTGGAGTGTTGCCCCAGTGCCATGCCACCCTGCCTGACAGCAAGCTGAGTATGGTCTGAAACCTCCAAAATCTGTAAGCTAAATAAACCTTTCCTTGCTTCACTTTGGGCATCAGGTATTCTGTCTCAACAACAAGAGAAAAGTAACCAAGACAAATTCTATCTCAAAAAGATCAATAATAATAATAATAATAATAATAATAAATGTGTGTGTGTATATATGTGGATGTGGAATTTTTTAATTCCAACTGTCTATTACTGGTATACTAGAAAGTAACTGAGTTGCTTGTATCCTGAAACCTTGCTATAAACACTTAGTTTCAGGGTTGCTTTTGTTATCAAATCTTCTACAAAGACCATCATGTCATCGGCAAACAGTTTTTCTTTTCATTTAGTTCTTCTCCAATCTATGTATCTATCCTTTTCCCTCTTATCCCACTAGCTAAGACTTCCAGGACAATACGAAAAAGAATGATGACAGAGTACATCCTTCCCTTGTTCCTGAACACAGATGCAGAAGTAAGAGAGATTCCAGTTCCTCACAATTGACTATGATGCTCCTATAGGGTTTTTGTGGCTGTTCCACATCAATTTAAGGAAATTCTCCCAGATTTTGTCAAATGTTTTTTCTTCATGTACTGATATCATCAAATGATTTTTTTTTCTTCATTAACTCTTCTCTCCCCATCCTATGCATGGTGATGGGGCTGTTGTGGGAGCTCAAACCTACGACCTTGAGCACGCTAAGCAAGTGCTCTACCACTGAACTATAACCCTTCAGTCCCATTAATTGATGTTTTTTCCAGTCTTGTATACCTGGAATAAATCCCACTTAGTCACTGTGTATAACTCTCATATGTTGTTGGATTTGATTTGTTAGGATTTTGTGGAGGATTTCTGCATCTATATTCAGGAGAAATACTGGTCTGTAGTTTTCCTTTCTTGTAATGTCTGTCCTGTTTTGGCATTGGGGCAATGCCGTCCTCAGTGATCTAAATGTTCCCTCTGCTTCTATGTTCTGGAAGCAACTGTAAAGAAGTGGTATAATTTCTTCTCTCAGAGGCAGATGCCAGTAGTTTCAGCTATTCAGAACACTTGTAGGATTCACTTGAGCCCAAGTGTTCAAGACCAGTCTGGACAACCCAGATGCCCTCTCAAAAAAAGCTGAGTAGAATCAACCAGTGAGCTTCTCTGGACCTGGTGCTACTTTTCTGTTTTAGAAGGTTATTAATTATTGACTCACTTTCTTTCTCTCTCAAGTCCCCCACTATGATTTGGGCAAGAGCTATAAAGGATGCACAAAATGCTACAGGAATCTGAATCCATACACAAACAAATGAAAGCAGGGAAACAAGTTAAGTTTTTGCACAGTCATATTCATGGCAGCATATTTAAAGTAACTAAAAGGTTAAAACAATTCCAATATCCACAACGTATAAACAAAGAAAATGTAGTGTATATAACATTCAATGGAGAGATTTTCGTTAGCTTGCTTGCTTTTTTCCTGTGCTAGTAAGAACTGAATCCATAACCTTCTGAATGACCTAAATCCTCAGCTGTTTTCTCTTTTGAGACAGGGTCTCGCTGAACTGTTAAATTACTGGGCTGGGCTCAAACCTGCAATCCTCCTGCCTCAAGCTTCCAGAATGCTGGAATTACAGGTGTACAATACTACAACACCTGGTTTGCAATGGAATATTATACAGTCTTTAAAAAGAAGAAAAATTTGGCACATGCTACACAACATGGATAATGAACTATGAAGGCATTAAGCTAAGTAAAATAAGTCAGCCACAAAAGGACAAATATAGTATGATTCCTTTGAGGTTCCCAGAATAGTCAGATTCCTAGAGATAAAAGTATAATGATGATTCTACAGAGGCTGAGGGCTTCACTGTTTAATAACCACAAATTTTCAGTTTATATAGACTTCTACAGCCAGGCATGGTAATCCCAGCACTCAAGAGGTTGAGGCAAGAGCATCTCCATGAATTCGAGGCCAACCTGCCCTACACAGTGAGATCTTGTCTCAAAAACAACAACAAAATCTTTATAAATTTTTCACTAAAATCTGCCTCCTCTATACCTGTCTGCATGCCCTTCCACTTTTCCACCACAACATGACCATGAGGCCTTTGCTAGATGCAGCCCCTCTATCTTGGACTTCCAGTCTCCAGTACTAGTTGAGCTCCCATTCTTTATGGTAAAATGGATTTGCTGAGGCTCAAGCAATTTGCAGTCCTTCATTGGCAAAATTCCTTTTAAAACAGGCCACAGATGGTTTACCATCATGTTTCTAGTCTTTGCATGGGATTAAATTATACACAAATGACAATAAAGTATTGGATTTTTAAAAAGAATTTTTTACTGAAATCTGAAATGTGGATCTACACCAAACAGGACTCTAAGTGCCCTTTAGAGTATATATCACATAACATAATCCAACAGGCTGTGTAACATTTTATAACACAGAAATGCCTGGGCTGGGGATTTAGCTCAGTGACATAAGCGCCTGCCTGGCAAGAGCGAGGTGGTGAGTTCGATCCCCAGTACCAAAAAGAAAAAAGAAAAAGAAATGCCTAACATAACAAGAGAAAGTAAGTCTATGACTTTTACTTGAACTTCTCTACATAGTAGCTAAAGTTCAGTGTAATTATTTAAAACTGACATTAGAACCAAAACTAAAGCTTATACTTTCCAATCACAAAGTCAAGTACACTGTGGGTATTGTGACACATGCCTACAGTCCCAGCACACAGGAAGCTGAGGCAGGAGGATCACTGTGAGCTCAAGGCCACCCTGGACTACATGGTGAGCTCAAGACCAGCCTGAACTACACAGCAAGCCCCTGTCACAAAACCAAAATCAAACTCAACAAATCCTTGTAACCAAAAGATCACAGACATATTCATACTAAGCATGCACAAGACCCTGGGGAAGTTTCAACCCCAAAACAAACAAACAAAAAAACCAAAAAGCAAATACACACACATTCATATTTATGCCCATGACATACAACAATCCACATTCTTGGTTGAGAAAAATCAATTGTATAAGCAGCTACTAATTGCATTAAATATAGCACATACCTTCACACCTTGGGTTGTACAAAGCTACTTTAGATACAATACCAAAAGAAAAATAAGGTAATACTCACCTTATCAAGATTAGAAATACTGTTGCTTCAATTGCACAATCAAGAAAATGAGAGCCCGGTATGATGGAACACACCCCGGCACTCAGGGGTATGAAGTAGGACAACGGCAGGTTCAAACAAGCCGGGGCAACACAGTGAGACTATGTCTCAAAAAACAGAACTATAGGCATCGTAAAGCTTATTTCTGAAAACTAGTTGGACAGATGCAAAATGAGTTTGACTCTACTTATATGTATGAAACTGAAATTTTGTTAAAGCTTTTTTTAGACAAATTTCATACCTTCTGAAAAACTGTGCTATACAAAGTAATGCCACAATAAATTAAACCTTCACTATATAACTTTCAATATCTGACCTCTGACACTGAACGAGACCTGTAGTGATACAATATTATTAATGGATCATAAAAGTAAAACTATGATGTATGGCCGGGCGTGGTGGCGCACGCCTTTAATCCCAGCACTCGGGAGGCTGAGGTAGGCGGAGCGTTGTGAGTTCGAGGCCGGCTTGGGCTACAACGCGAGCACAAGGCCGGCCTGCGCTACATAGTGCGACCCTGCCTCAAAAAACCAGGGCCGGGAGTTTGGCTCAGTGCCTTAAGGGCCTGCCCTGACAGGTGCGAGGTTGTGAGTTCAATCCCCGGTGCCGCAAAAAAAAACACAGGCTGAAAAGTAGCCATACCCTGGAGGCAGGTTAAGAGAAACATCTGGATCCACAAGCTTTCTTGCTCACAAGCAGTTAAGTAAAATGGGGGGCGCAGGGTAGGCGACACTCTGACAGGAGACCTGCAGTAGAATTCAGACTATAATATAAATAGGACTGTAAAGACTCTGACCTTGTATTTTGTACTCTGACAACTATATGAGGGGAAGTTTTGGATTTTTTTGTTTTTCAATGTCTTTTTTCAACTTTTATTCATCACTTCCTCTCTTTCGTATTTCCTTACCTTCTCCTTCTTCCCCCTTTCATCTGCCAAATACGTATTTCTTCAAACATGTGCAAATGAGAGTAAGAATTAATCACTGATTTAATTCACACAGTAACTTTCATAGGTACGATGGCATAACCATGACCAAAATTGTGGATAAGGACCAAAGATAAAATAACTACCAAAAGCTGGGTGTGGTGGCGCACGCCTTTAATCCCAGCACTCGGGAGGCTGAGGTAGGAGGAGCGTTGTGAGTTCAAGGCTGCCTTAGGCTACAACGCAAGCGCAAGGCCAACCTGAGCTACACAGTGCGACCCTGCCTCAAAAAACCAGGGCCGGGAGTTTGGCTCAGTTACTCAAGCGCCTGTCTGGCAGGCACGAGGTTATGAGTTCAAGTCCTGGTGCTGCAAAAAAAAAAAAAGTACCAAAAAATTAATAGGATCCTTCAAAATCTAATTACATTTCCCTCCCTGTACATCTCTCCCACTATTCCTACAAATATTCTCTGAACCCCCTCAACATTAGCCCTTTATTCAAGCAAAAAAAATTATTTCCAACACAGTGTAATCTCGTTTTTTACCAACTGACACTTTCTTTTCCCCTCTTCTTACTGATCGATCCTCTTCTATTTCCTCTTCCTTTTTTGTGCCCTTCCCTCCACATCCCAGTTTAACTATTAGTAGCAGCAAAGTACAGCTGTTAAAGGAATTGGTAAATGGGTGAAATTGTTCAAATTTTTTTTTCTTTTCTTTTTTGTCTTTTTGAGACAGCACCTGGTTCCTTGCTATAGTAACAAACCATGCAGAGACCTCCTTGTACTACAATCAACACACATTTTTTTTTTTTGTACCAGGAATCAAACGCAACCTCGCATCTGCCAGGCAGGCGCTTATGCCACTGAGCTAAATCCTAGGCCCTATTTTTGAGACACGATCTCACTACGCAGTTCAGGTTGGCCTTGGGCTCACTTTGTAACCCAGGCTGGTCTTGAACTTGCAACGATCCTCCTGCCTCACCTTCCCGAGTGCTGGGATTACAGGAGTGCACCACCACATCTGGCTCAAAACTGTTAAAGTTTTAATGTACATGATTAATATATGGTTGAATTTGCTAAGATTGTCTTAAGTAGAAGAGATTCTCTCCTTACAAACAGTGAAAAGTCTGATCCCATTAGGATGAGTAAATCATAAAAGTAAAACAGCAAAATGAAACAAGCAAACAAAAAAAAAACTAAATATGACTGGAGGGAAGAAGTCAACAAGAAGCTAAGACCTGTGAGCTGGTGCCATGTGTGGGCTGACCGGGAAAGCCAGACTCAGCTCCTTCTGGTGTACGGGTAGGGACACAAGAAGAGCCAACGCCACCCTCTGCCCCCACCCCCACCCCTAAGCAACTGGCTGATTCGGAGAAACACAGGCTGTGATGACAGCTAATGTGGTGAAATACAACTTCATGCTTGTAGTGCTTCTTGTTTCACTGACCCTGCAGGCCTAAACCTCATCATCTATTCAGAGGATAACAATACACAATCGCAATGTAGCATCTACGGGGGATCTCCTTCTGAAGGTGGTGGTCATTGTTAATTCTCTATTATCTTGTTTTGAAATCCTGTATGGGTTTCATTCCGTTTTCTCTTGTTTGATTTTGTTGCATCTGATGGCAGGGGCAGCTATTTCAAAGATAACAAGATATATTATGCTAGCCATTTTGGATTTACTCTTATCTTGTTTTGAAGTCCTGTATTGCATTCATTGTTTTGTTTTTATTGGTTCTATTCTATTTCTGTTTTGTTTGATTTTACTATGTCTGAAGGTACCCGCAGCTATTTTAAAAACAAGAAGCATTATGGTAACCACTGTTGATTTCCTATTACCTTGTTTTGAAATCCTGTGTCACTTACATTGTCTTGTTTTGATTGGCTTTATTCTGTTTTATTTTGCTTTATTATCTCTAAAATAAAATTTAAGAAAAAATTTTTTTAAAAGACCTAAAAAAACATAAAAATGACTGGAGGGATTTCTCATGACTAAAATAACAAAAACAGTTGTAGTTATCAAAGCAAAGTTTGGGACTTACCTTAAACAAAAGTTTCAAAAAGAAGTGACAAGCAAATCAGAGACTTCAAATATGTACAGTACTGAGAGAAATTATAGCTTTAAGGACTTTTTCAATCTCACAACTGCACTCTGTGTGTGTGTGCGCGCGCACGCACACGCGCGCGCACCAGGAATCAAATTCATAACCTCACACTTGCCAGGGAGGCACAGTGCCATTGAGCTATATCCCTGGCCCTACGACTGCATTCTTTTTGTTTCTTTGGAACCAGGGATCAAACTCACAACCTCACGCCTACCAGGCAGGCACTTATACCACTGAGCTAAATCACTAGTCCTACAACTGCATTCTTAAACTGCGATATACCTCAGCAAAAAGCAATGATCGGAAATTATTACACAGGTGTTTTACCATGTTTGTGCATGTGTATGTTCTAACCCCCATGCATAAATTTCAGAATAGAGGGAAGTTGTTTAATAATTGAGTGACTCTAAATTTGTTGAGAATTTCAGTTCCTTTTTTCTTTTTTGGTGGCAGGCGCTGGATCCAAGGCCTCATGCATATTAAGTATTCACTCTTCTACTGAACTACATACACCTCAGGCCCAAGACTTTCAGTTTATACCTATTATCTTGGCACAATTAGTAGCTCTTCCTTTCACCTTCAAGTTTCCTCAAAATAGAGCCTGGGGGAACACACTATAGCACAATGGAGTTCTTCAAAGCTAAAGCTGCGCAATGTTGTGTATTTACTCTAGTTGTTTGCTTGTCTCTTTTGCTTGTTGTTTTTACTATATATGTCGTTTTCTTGTTGTTGTTGTAGTTTTTGTTTGTTTTGTTTTTCTTCGCTCAAATAAAATTAAAAAAAAAAAAAACCAAAGCTAAAGCTGCTTTAATTTTAAAAAGAGGAACAGAGTTCCCTGATATGGAATGATTTCTATGACATTACTAGAGTAAAAAAACAGAAGTCATGAATACAAGCATATCAGCTAGGGGTAGTGCCACACACCTATAGTCCCAGGTACTGAGGAAGCTCATGAGTGCAGAAGTTTAACACCAGCCTGGGAAATACACCAAGACTTACGAAAAAAAGGAAAAACTTCCAGGTAGTCAGGAAATGGTGTAGGAATAGTGAAAGTTGGGAGGCCAGCCTGGCAAGCTAGTAAGAACCTGACGCAACGCAACGACAAACAAATCAATGGGTTGGAGATACATAGCTCAATAGTAAATCACTTGCCTAGCACGTGCAAGGCACTGGGTTTAATTCCCAGTTCAAAAGAACAAGAAGGACAGGGATTAAAAATGGCGAAGTAAAGACTGTCAGCAAAATGCCTCTCCAGGACCAGGAATCAGAACACAAGGAAAACAGGAACTTGGTGACTTGAAGAAAAAAAGCAGATCTCTGGAAATCAGAAGAGCTGACAGGAAAACTAGAAACCAGAGAAGCCAGAGAAATGAAGCATGACAGAAGAACAAAGCAGTTTGGAATGCAGACCCCAGCTCTCAGGGATAGTGACCTGTCTCCACAAGCACAAGGTAACCGGGGAAAGGTTGCCAGCTCCAGAGAGAAACAACAGGCCAGGTCAGCAGCATTACCCAAACCCAAGAAGCACTAGCCCTAAGAAAAATCCACAGTTATTGCAAACTGCATAAACAGTGTGGGGTTTTACTCCAAAAGTGACTCCTTATACATGGAAGAAATCCAGGGCCAGCATCCACCATAATGGAGAGGTTCTAATCAGGAGTCATTCTGGGAAGGAGCTCATTGTATAAGACTGAGCCACAGAACAACTACACTTCAAGGTTTCTGGGATCACTCTACCAGTGACTAGGTGGGAAATGACCACAGTGACAGCGGCAAACAGGGCATGGGTTAGAAATAGGTCCCCTGAGAAGTCTGAGATCAGGCCAAGAAGGACATGGCATCCTGTGTCCTGAGCTGAGAATTCAGCTGGTCCTGTGTGGCTTTCAGACGGGAAAAGTGCTGGCATTAAGTCTAGATGACTTCTTGACCTCTCACCCTCTGATCTACTGCCTATACCCAACACACAGCTAGGTGGACTACCTGGGCTTGTACGGTTGTCACAGACTGGGATATACAGATAAAGGGGCCCCTGGAGCAGGGTTAAGAGGGCACCTCACAAACCCACAGGCCAGAGCTAGGCAAAGGCAGTGATTTGGGGCACACAGAAAGTGGTAGCTGCCAAAGAATGGACACCACTAACCAACATGTCCAGCAGGAAAGGCAGAGCAGGATTCAGCATTCACACACAAAAACACAAATATGCAAACGACATAGTTCTTAGTAGTGACTCACTATCCCTCCCTTGCATCTGGTAGATTTCAAGATGGTAGACCCTGGGCAGAAATCACTCATTTAAAAACACAGGAATTTGTGGCGGTGCGGCGGGGGGGTAGAGTCATTTCTTTTTTTTTCTCCATTGTTTCGTTTTGTTTTTAGGGTTTTTCTGCACTTTATTTTGCTGTTTCTTTCATTCTTTTTCTTTTTTTTTTTTTTTCTTTTGGTGGCACCGGGGATCGAATTCACAACTTTGCACCTGCCAGACAGGCGCTTAAGCCACTGAGCCAAACTCCCGGTCCTAGTTTTTTTGAGGCACAGTCGCACTATGTGGCTCAGGCCAGCCTTGCGCTTGTGTTGTAGCCCAAACTGGCCTCATCCTCCTACCTCAGCCTCCCAAGTGCTGGGATTAAAGGTGTGCGTCACCATACCCGGCTTCGTTCTTTTTCTTGTTTATTCTTTTCTGTTGCTTTTATCTAATATATTAATTTTCTTTTTTTTCTTGTTTATTCTTTTCTGTTGCTTTTATCTAATATATTAATTTTCTTTATCTCCTTAACAGAATCCTATCTCATATTTCTCTC
>RJWM01032828.1:0-21138 GCA_004363535.1 Dasyprocta punctata | reverse complement strand
GCACATAGGAGCCAATGCTTGGCTTTCAAAGATATGCAAAAACATCCCATGTAGCCCTCACCTGGGACCCTGAGTAACAGGAGACAAAGGAGCTGAGCCAAGGCTTCCACGGTGAACGTCTGCTCCTCCCTGGTACAGATCTTCCCCAGAGCTCTGGCTCAGGCAATGAGATGGGTGTTGGGAGGAGCATGCAAAGCAGCAGGTTCGAGGTGAGCTGAGCTTGCAGCTGCAGAAACACTGGGCTCTTCTTGCTCACACTTGAGCAAGCCGTGCCCAGGTGGTCAGAATAGAAGGCCCTTGGCACAGGCAGAGAATAATATCTCTCATCTGTGGTCATAGAACGTGATCCTGGTGTCTTCCTGTCTTACCAAATCTCTAAACTCAGCCACGTGGTCTTCAATACGAACCTTCAAAGTACAGATGGAAGCCTACAGGGCCATTGATTCTCTCCACCTCTCATGTGTCCCCTCATCTCCCTAGGTGCATCATTGTTTCTGGGTGGAATAAGTCTTTGCATGAAGTTTGTCTTCCAGACGTTCTTTTCCTTTGTGGGTTTGCAGTGTTTCCAGAATGTCCCTAGTGCAGCCTTACGCTTGTGAGAATTCACACAGGGCAAAACTGAATTAGGCTCAGTCATGTGGGTCAGTGGACAACCACAACTTCACAGATAAGCAGCCATGGGTCTGTCTTTCTTCAGCACACTGGTACCATTTTACTGAAATCAGAAATACAACTTTCTGTGCAAACAAGCAACTATTCCTTGAATGATTCCCTGCATTGTTCTATTACACTGCTTCAGCCAAACCAAAACCTGGTACTTTCACTTTAACAATCTTGGAAAACTCTCTGTACACCCCTAAAGAAGTCTCTAAATACATCACATTCACTAAAAACATAATAAATATTTTATCCTTCAGAATGGGTAAATAGGGATGTCTACTTTATTCACTTTTATTCTAAATTATGGTGAAGGTGCTAGGAAATACAATAAGACAAGAAAAAGTAATAGAATTCACAAGTTGAAAGAAAGAAGAGATGTCATCACATATTTCCAACAACATATTATACATAAATTCCTAAGGACTACCCCCAAAATCACTAGAATAAAAATACCAGATGCTATAAAGGGAGTCTTGGTAGCAGAAAAATGTATCATTTGTTATTTTTTATATATGTGCTTCATAGCAGTATATTTTGAGATTAGATTTTGAAAATCTTCCATACTGTAATTTCCAAGATTCTATCTTTCTAGAAAACAAAAATACAGGCATGGGAAGACACGATTTTCTTTCATAAAATGGAGAAAGAAAAGACTGTGCGAGCAGAACACGGTGATACTTAGTGCAGTGAAAAACCATTGTGTGATGCCAAAATGTTGGACCTTTGTCATTATACTTGTTTTCTGATGAAATGATCAAATTCAAGAGTCAAACTTAATGTGAACTATGGGCTTTGGTTTTAAAGTAATCCTGATGGGTTGCAAAACCCTTGCAGTTAATTTCGGGTGATGACATACTGTGCAGATGTAGGAGCTGAGTTATTAAAGACACCTGTGCACTTTAAATTTTGCTGTGAATATGAGCTTCTACAAGTGATGAAAGTCTTTAAAGATTATTGCTTGGAGCCTATTGAAGTGCTTCTCTGTTGCCATGTTAGTACAAAATGATGTCATAATGCACATTACTCTAGTATATTCATTGGTGTCCTTCATTAAATCAGGGTTGAGAATCAGAAAAGAAAGTCAGGGTAGAGAGGAGCTTCATTGGATACTTCCACCAAATACTTCCAGTGACCTTCAAAGCCTGGATGCATCTGAGGAAGTTGCTCTGCAGCAGAAGACACAAAGGGGAGCAGCTGGGGCAGCCCAGCCTCACACTTCTGCTTCCCTGGGAGGTTTATGTCATGGCTTGTATCACTGTGGGAGGGGTACTATAATAATGTTGACAGTAGTAAGTTGCAAAGTCTTCAGGCTGCAGACTACTGATGGTGAGAGTGAAATCTGTCCCAGATCCACTGCCACTGAACCTTGATGGGACTCCAGATTGCAAACGGGTTGCAGCATATATCAGGCGTTTAGGAGCTTGTCCTAGTTTCTGCTGATGCCAGCTTAAGTAATTGCTAATGCCCTCACTGGCCTTGCAAGTGATGGTGACTGTGTCCCCCACAGATGCAGATGAGGATGGAGGCTGTGTTAACTGGATGTCACATCTGGTACCTGACATTGCAAAAAAAAACTATCCACATGATTATTCATGATAAGGCAGGACCTCCCTGAAAAGTCAAGCAATGCTGAACACACTGCTGAGTGAATCCCTGGTGTTGTCCTTCCTTACCTGGGACCCAGAGAAGCAAGATGCCCAGAAAGTGAGCGGAGACCCTCATGGCCATGCCGTGTCCTGACTGGGACTGAACCTGCACAGCCTGAGACCAGCAGCCTATTAAGAAGTCTTCAAGTAGCTGACTGTGCGCCATGGATATGCAAATTAGCAGAGGTGGAAGGGGTTTGGCCCAGCTGCGGGGCTGGTTCATCTCAGTAGCGGATCAGTTTTTTCTTGGGTCACTGTCCACAACAGAGTGGCACAGATTTTCCTGCAGAGAAAGTGCTTCTCCCTTAGGACAGAATCAGGCTGCTCTCCCATGAGTACAATGAACTGGTGTTCTCACGTTTCAGAACAGGCTTTACTTGAACCTTTTGAAAGGAAGGAATTAAGGGAAACAAACTGACTATTTGAGCTTAGGGTGCATAATGGGAAGTAAAGATAAGAAGACAGCAGAATTTGTGAACTCTTTGAACTTGTCTGACTTCCTCTACTCCTTATCACAGGGTGACTAAGACAGCAGGGGAGGACATGAGCAATGATGCTTTCCAGCCCCAGGCTTCCCCCAAGCACACACATGAGCACACGTTTCTGCCTGTCTTCCACCAAGGGCAGTGCTAAAGCCCATTCAATTATTTGCTCTTGATTTTCTTTGCAGGATAAGTTAGAATCATTTCAGAAGCAATGCGACAAACAGAATATATTGAAAACCATAAACAAAAATCTGGGTGTTGTAGTACGTGGGAATGGTGCAGCAGGAAGGATCCAGTACAAAGGACCCAAATTCTTTCCTCCTACTTTGGAATCTCAACACAAGGACTTTTCAAGATTGGTCCTAAGGGATCCTGATCTCAGGAGGGCTGCAATGTCTCTATGCCTCAGGTGGTCTCAAAATTGTTTCTAGAAGAAATCCAGGCACAGTTTTGGTGTCACCTTCCCAATTCAAGTGTACAAAAATCTTTCCCAGAACCTGTCCACCTTCCTCATTCCTCTTATATCTCACTACCAAGATGGTCACATGAGGCTCAGAATCTCTAATCCTGCCTAGGTTGGAAGATGCTCATCTATGTTTGCCATGTACAGTAGGTCAGAGCTGCTGGTGAGTAAGCCAAAGAAAACAGATGACTGCCATCAATGTGTTAAATTTTTAATAGGCCCTTTCAAAACTGAATAACCCCATGCTTCTAACTTATATTGGATGGAGAAGCACGATCTGAACAAAAAACTTACCTACTTAGGAATAAGCAGGACTCTATGATAACAGTAAGACAAGTCCTCCTTATTCAGGTGCTAGGGTGGCTTCAAGAATTGAGGACACGTGGGCAGTGAATGTAAAGTTTTAATAGATTTTCAAGCACTGCAGTGGATGGGAGAGGATAGCAAGAGGGACCTGATCCAGAGCTGGGTCAGGCTCACAGCGATGAGTTGCCGAGCTCTGGCTCAGGGATGTGAAGAACACAGCTGCTCCACTGGCCCATTGGGCTGAGGCCCTGGGTGAACCACAGACCCTGCCCATGCTTCTGCCTGGCAGGGAATGCAAAGAAGGAAAGTACTCATCACTCTGGGTGCTGACCAAGCTGAAGCCTCAGGTGGAGCGACACTGTGAGAGACCAGGAGCACAGAGCTGACCTGGCTCTGTGAGCTGAAGGTTCCCAGCGCTGTTCTCACTGCTCCTGAGAAGCAGAGGCCTCAAGTGGATCAGGAAATGCCCCCATCCCATGGTTCCACTCATTCAGCTTCTAATCTGCTTAGAAATATGAAAAGCATGTTTTTACAAATAAATATGTAAATGACTTATTCGTTGTGTGCATGTAATACATTAACTATTACTTTAATATAGTAATGAATGATACTTTTAATTGCTTGCATAACATATGAGTTTAAATCCTGACAAATTGAAAATGAATGGTGAGAGCCCAGAGTCAGCGTATTACCTCAGATCCTGCCTCACAGCAGAGTCTGGGCAGCATGAAGCTCACAGCCCACCCACAGCCCCTGTGGACGGAGCTGTGACCTGCGCTCACTGCTGAGGACTCTGGAGAACAGCAGGGGAACAGGTCTGCAGTCACAGCCCCTTTCCCCGCCCTCCTTTGCCTCCTCAAAAGGGCCACTCCACTGCAAGTCCTCTGCATCTCTGAATGGAGTTGGGGTCTGTGGGAACTGTCAGCTCCACATCTGAATACAAGGCCACTCCACTCCTGTTTCACTCACGAGTGGCCATGTTCAGCATTGTGTTCCTTGCTCTCTCACCCATCCTGCTTCATTGTTGATCCAGAGGCCTCCTGCGAAAGTCATCATACTCAGGTGCATTAAAACAGGAAATACAAAGCAATAGGCAGATGAGGGAGACATGGCCTGTTGTGTACAGAGGCCCCAAGCCATATTAGCCTAAAGAACTGGGCAGAGAGCGCCCTGTCTTAGTGGCTCCCTAATGGGAAAGCACCACTTCTACAGTCCTAGTGTTTCTAGGATGAGACCTCAGTGTTTATTTATTGTGGGATTGTTCGCCATCTAATGGACCATTTGTAACATAGCACCCTCTTTGCTTGTGACCCCAAGGTCTTGGCTGAATCTTTTCCTTATATTCATGAAGCTAATTCTATTCTACCCACTATCAAGCAAGAGTCTGTAGAAAATTCAAATGATTCCTCTTCCTAAAATACGTATTTTACAAAGAGAAACTTGCCCTGAAGCTTTCCTGGGTGGAGTGGTAGGAAGTGTTGAAAAGTTGAGACATCATGTTCTAGATTTGATAACTCAGCTCCATCCTCTTCCAACCCAGACTCCCCTCAAGAGCAGCTTGTGAAGATTCTAGCACCCTGCATGGCTTGCACACTCCCAGGTAGGTAGTTGGTTGCAGCTGTGGCACTTGAGACATGGGAAGTTCCCAGAAGTACAGAGCTCCAGCAAGTGACTCTCTACTCTTTCTTCTCAGTATCATCCTTGGGTGTTGAAAAAGAAATGCAGCCAGCCTCGGAGCCCAGGCACATTCCTGCTTCCGCCATTATCTTCTTCATTTAAGGGCATCAGTTATCACCAGATTCACGTCTGACACTTCAACTTCTCTCAACAAGGACTGCCTTGAGCTTTTATGGAACACATGAACTTGGAAAATAGAACAGCTCAACTGCAAGTATGGGACACAGCAGTCTGAGATTGGTCAGGAGCTTAGTTGCAGATACACTGCTGACCCACTGTAGCTGGTGATGTTCATAGTATCCCAAAGGATAACTCATTTCAGAAACCTTCCAAGAGGATTGATGATGTTGAAAACGAAAAAGCAAATGACAATATATAAAGCTCACAGACAGAGGGGCCCTATCAGACTAGCAAATACTTTGCTCCAGACATCTGTGGTCAAGTTGAAGATGGAAATAAAACTATTAAATACAACTATTCATTATTTTGGATTCTGCTGAGGAGATGGAGACCTTCATTCTGAGAGATGCTCAGTGCAAAGCTGGAGGCTGGAGCCCAAATTTTTATGCATAGAATATAGAGGTAGATGCAAAACACAAATATGTTCCAGAATTCATTATGTCCCATCCCATAATCTTCTCAGCATGAGTCATGCTGACAGCTCAAGCTGGGAGTAGATGCTCTACACACTGGATGAGGTCTCAACCTCAGAATCCTGTGACCAGTGAGCCCTGGCACATGGTATCTCCATGCTCCCCTTTTTTTTAGCTGAAGCCGGAGCACCAAGATCCAAAGGGAGAGAGCCACATATCAAGGGTCCAAGGCTACACCTGCCTCAGGGTGATGCCTGTCCTGAAACAGTAACCAAACTCTGCTCAGGGCTCATGGTAGGCAGGGACACTGGGCAGCATGCAGAGTAGCAGCAAAGTGGTGCTGAATAATCAGAGACCCTCTCTAGTCTCCAGGAATAAACAGTCTCACTTCTGCAGACACTGTAAACATTGCCTGAATTCTTTGTTATTTAACCTATCAATCAGTGCTCCCTATAGAAACAGATTCAATAAAAATTATATAAATACATAAGGATTTACAAGGTAGATTTCCCATGGCTGTCTGTATAGTCAGACGTGGAAGAACTAGTGGGGCTGTCCTTGTGCTGGAGGTTTGAAGCACTCAGGCAAAGTGTGATGGCCTGGAGCTCACTGTTGAGCCCCATGAGAGTCTCTATCAGGAGGCTCAAGATCTTTCTTAAAAGGCTGCAGAGTCTGTGCTGGAAGCCAGGAGACCACCTCGAAGGTGAAGGTGAAGACGGGGGTTCCTTAAAAGAAACAGAAGCAAAACTTCATTCTTCATTTCCCTTCAGAGGAGTGAAGCGCATCATCATCTTCGTTTTTATTCTATGCAGTGAGCCGGCCTATTTGTTGCTGTCACTCTTGCTTAGGGTCCGTTATCTTTTTCAGTAAAATCCTTCAACCACGCCCCAAACTGTGCTGATTCTATTATTTGGGTGCTTCTTCTTCTTCTTCTTCTTCTTCTTCTTCTTCTTCTTCTTCTTCTTCTTCTTCTTCTTCTTCTTCTTCTTCTCCTCCTTCTCCTTCTCCTCCTCCTCCTCCTCCTCCTCTCCTTCTCCTTCTTGTTCTCCTCTTCCTCCTCCTCCTCTTCCTCCTTTTTCTTCTTCTCCTCCCCCTCCTCCTCCCCACCTCTCCTTCTTTTTTGGTATTGTGAATCGAACTCACAACTCATGCTTGCCAGGCAGGCACAGTGCCACTGACCATATCCCGGCCAGTTGGGTGTTTCTTACACAAGCTGACACAAGCAGTTAATTATCAAATTTAACAATTTCAGACTCTATTGAATTTTATTTATGTCTGTACTGTACCCTGCATAAGTTCCCCCTATAGTACTAGAATATCTGTCCTTTCCACAAAAAGTTTCTTATTTATTTATGAAATCTTATTCTTCACAAGAAGGCTGTCATTTGATTCTGGAAACTTGAGCACTAAGTGAAAAATTGCTAGTTGCAGATATATTTTGATTATTTTTCTGTTGGAAAAATTATGATACATGTGACTCAACTGAAAGCAACTAGCTGTTTCAGGTGGAACAGTTTAATTAAAAACCAGTTTATCAGAGTAAAAACAATTTTTTGAAGATTAAGTAAATGTGCAATCTATGGAAAAAATAAAAGAACAGCAATGAGTCTTTATTGTACTAAAAGAAGAAGCCAAAGACATCACAGTGAATGACACTTAACAAAAAAGTGGCCAGCATGTGCTTGGGCATGGATCCCAGCTTTGTGAAGTTGGGGCTGTGTCCCAACCCTTCCCACAGCACAAGAGTTAAAAGTGGTAAAGATACTCAAGCTTAATAAAACCCATAAGGTGTCATGTAATATTCTACCCTGGAGGAAGCTCAGTCAGTTTCTAGACCAGGAATAAGTATAAAAAGAAGGGAGAGAAAAGCATGTAAAATATGTTACAAAAAAAATGAAAACACTGTAAATCATTATAGGGGTGATGGAAGTCAGAAAATACAGGGAAAGAGTTTTGTGTCATCCTACTTCACCAAAAGAAAAGTAATCTGTAATGATAATATTTGTCCTAGAAGGAAAATTACACTTTTTTATTTACTTGGTATCAACTTTATGGAAATTATTGGAATCTTCAAGAGAATGCAAAAAATAGGAAGCACTACCAAAATTATTATTTGAAATTTTGAGAAGCTGCACATTAAAAAGGATACCTAAAAGGGTAAAATCAAAGACACGCAACCAGAATGACAAAATGTAGAAGAAAATATAATCCATCTACATACCTGTATATTTAATGAATGGGTAATGTTGTATTGTTATATTATATGTTATGTTTAAAACTCAGGATATATGTGTATAATTTTCAAAGATACTTGTGATGTGTAAACTATGGCGCTTATTGTTTATTAATGTTTTTCAAGAATGTTTTGTCCTATTTATTTCTCTTCTAATTTTTGCATGAATCTCAATTTTTCTTCCTTTCTTACTTCCAACAAAATCTGAGTATGAAGTAAGGTTATGCCTTTCATCTAATCCATGAGACTTATGTGAATTCTGATTTTATATAATGAAAACCACAATAGCAAAGAAAATACACATTTTACTAAAAGACACACAACTCCTAACTGTCAGAGCTGAGATGAGTTTGCAGAAGTTCTTTTTCATAAAACTCCAGTATGGGAACCAGTGTGAAGACAATCTTCTGAAATTGATCATGAAGATACTATTATTAAACAGCATAGCTACAAAAATGCTTAATTCCACTAAAGCACACAGATTTTAACTGAACAGTTCATTGAATTTAGGCACACAAAAACATCCTACTAACTACTTCCTGAATCAAAATGTACACTATTACTGTGAAACCAAAAACCTTTGGACTTTTTTTGACAAATTTCTCCTCCATCCCCTGAACAAGTCAAATGCAGATCAATCTGTTGTCACTGTAGATTAAATTTTCCTTGGCTAGAACTTCATATAGAGAAAAACATTCAGCTTGTGATTTTAATGGCTTCCTACTTTCTTGGAGCTTTTTTTAGTTCAATTTGTGCAGTTCCAGGTGCCCTTATGTGGTTTCATTATTTCTAAGCACTATTTATCATCTGATAATGTCAGAATTTATCCTTTCCTGTGCTGGTAATGGCTTGGGTAGTTTCCACTTCCTACTGTTATGAAGGAAGTGAGTTTGACTGGTCTGACACAAGGTGCTGTGTGAACTTCGCTTTTCAACGATGTTTCTCGGAGGCCTAGGAGGGCATCTACTTGCTAGGATACTAAATTTCCAAACCTATACCAAAATGTTCTGCTGAAAAGTCATAAACTCTGTGTTTCCACCAGGAATTGGTAGAGCTTCAGGTGCTCCCTGTACTTCTCTCTTTATTTTTTTAAAGGATATTCCTTCATTCACATTTGACAATAAACAGAAGTGTTAGACTTCATTAAGCCATCTGTTATCTTTTATTAATCACCATTTTTGCCATGTTTGTGTGCTTGACATGTTTATAATTTATCTTCATTAATACAGACTTCAAAAAAGTAAAAGTTAGTAGAGAGGAAATAAAAAATTACTGCAAATCAGGGGATAAATAAGAACAAAATATCTGTGGGATGAGGAAGCAGGGAATGGGGTACACAGAGGGAATGCATTCCATACCTGAATTTGATATTTATCTGGAAACATAAACAGTGCACAGCTTGAAGCCTGTGTCCCTACCGTGTCTCCACTGCAGCCATCTTGGCTGGCAAAGCAGACAGCAACCCAGGGATCCAATGTTAACTATGCTGCCTCCATGACTTCCCGAAGATTTAACCCTATTGTTTACACTGAGCTGAGATACTGTGATTGTGGGAAGTATTTGGGTTTTACACTGCTCATGAACACAGAGAAAATATGAAAGTAAGGGTAAAAGCTATTTTTCAGTATGAAATGAAATGACTTCTCATTCCTTTTAATGCACAGGACCCAGATCAGCAAGAGTAAATGTACTAAGCTGGAGACTTGCCTCAGTGGAAGTCACAGGCCTGAAGCCAGTTTCCGTGAAATAGTACACAGCTCTCCGTGATCCAAAAGAACAGTGACAGCCCTAGTGTTCCACCTGTATATCCAGTCAATTATATGGCAGCAGAATTTAAAGCTTCCTGCTCATATTTTAAAATTAAGGGAAACTCTTAACACGAAGTTCAAGCAAGTCTACATTCTGGTAGCCTACAGGACACAATCAATACTGTGAAAGATGCTATTACAACACCTTCTCTAATCCAGGTAATTGAGGAAAATAGAGGAGGAGAGGGAAGCAATCTTTGTAGTAACACAGTGCAATATTAAATACTTTCATTAGTGTATTCCATATAATAATGTACTCTAAGATTAGTTTTTGAAAGGCTTTCATAATATAAACTTGAAGATTCACTCATTCTTAGAAAGGAAGACATCTAGGAACAGTAAAACATGAGTGACTTGCAGGAAATAGGGAAAAAGAGGAAAAATAGGTAGATTCTAGAGGAGGTTTAGAGCACAGAAGCCACACTGAGTCATAACCAAAAGGTTGTGTATATATATCATTAATCATCATATATTTGGTTATAATGGTGAAATATACATCAAGAATGAACTCTAATGTGAAATATGGATGTTGAATGCAAATTGATTATGATCGATTGGAACAAAATTTGGGTGTTTCTGATCAACAGATTGTTAAGGTGTGCCAGCATGAGGAATGACAGACACATCATTGCACTTTAAATTTTGCTCAGAACTGAAATCTGCTCTAAAAAAATTATATAAATCATTAAAAGTTCTTTCTTGGAACACATAGCAGGGCTCCTCAGTTGCTGTATGAAATCCAAAGTGATGCCACAGCCAACACTGTTCAGGGTTGACCATCAGTGTCCTTCCTCAATCAGGACAGGAACTATGAGGTCTGTGCTCACAGCTGAGGAGGAGGAAGGAGAGTCTGGGGGCAGAGGAGCCTCCCCCCACCTTCTACCAAAGCCTCCAGGGACCTTTACAGCCTGGCTTTAACTGAACGATGCTGTCTGCAGGTGGAGACACCAGACAGAGCAGCTGGGCAGCTCAGGCTGACACTTCAGCTTCTCTGAGTAGTTTTTGTTACAGCCTCTATCACTGTGCGAGGGCTCTTCCAACTCTGTAGACAGAAATAAGTTGCAACATCTTCAGCTTGTAGGCTGCTGATGGTGAGAGAGTAATCTGTCCCAGATCCAGTGCCACTGAACCTCGATGGGACCCCAGTTTCCAAATTGGTTGCACCATACATCAGAAGTTTAGGAGGTTTCCCTGGTTTCTGCTGATACCAGGTTAAAAATTTCTTAACATCCTCACTCGCATGACAACTGAAGGTGACTTTGTCTCCTAAGGATGCAGATAAGGAGGATGGAGACTGGGTCATCTGGATGTCACATCTGTTACCTGACAATGGAAGCATATCAAATATCAGCACAATTAATCCTGATAAAGCATGATAGTCTGGTCCACCTAGAAGGGCCAAGCAGCACTAAGCACATTGCGTAAAGGAAATCCCCAGTGCTGCCCATCCTTACCTGGCAGCCAGAGCAGCAGGAGGCCCAGGAGCTGAGCAGGGACTCTCATATCCATGCTGTGTCCTGACTGGGACTGACTCCTGTACAGGGTGTGAGCAGCTTGTTAAAAAGTTTTGAAGGCGGTGGGCTGTGCCCTGGGGACATGCAAAGCAGGTGCTGGTGGGGGGTACTGGGCTCAGCTGCAGGGGTACATCATCTCACTGTGGGCCACCTGTCCACTGGAGTCCCTGTTCAGACAAAGACGACACAGGATTCCTACAGAGAACATGTTTGTCACGTAGGCCACAGGACAGAATCAGGCTGCTCTCTCATGAATATGGTGAATTATTGCATGCTTCAAAGTGCAGAATATACTTTGCTTATGCTCCTTACCCACAGTTCTATGTTAAAAACCCTTGGAGAAATCGAAATTAAGGAAAGCAAGAGGCCATTTGTGACTTAGGCTATCAAACAAGAATTGAAAACAGCAAGGGGGTAGAATTTATACATTCTCTGAACATCTGCGGTTTCTCTACACATTATGGTTTCTAGTCCTTGTCTGAAAGATACACACATGAGCACATAATTTTTCTGTCTACCCAGGAAGAGGAACTCTGAACCCCAGCCAGGCTCTAGCTCTTATTTTTTTTTTTCAGAATAAGTTAGAGTCATCTTTACAGCCAATAAAAGAAACTGTAGCAATTATTAAAACAATAATATGAAGTCTGTCTTTTAACAAGTTTAGGATGAGTGTATCAGTTTAGAGACAGCAGAACAAACACAAATTCTTTATTTGTGCTTTGCCACTGTCAATAGAAAAATTTTCAATGTTGGTCTCAATGTTCCATGATCTGAAGAGGGCTGCTTAAATGTCTCTATGCCTGGAGCATTGCAACAACTTGTTCTGGAAGAAATTCACACAAGCTTTTTACTCCCACCCTTTCCATTTCAGGTGAATGAAAATCTTTCCCAGCAACTGTCCACCCTCTTCATCCCTCTCACATCTCACTTCTGAGGTGGTCACATGAACTTCTAAATCCCTGCTCCTGCCTAGGCTGGAAGAGGCTCATCTAGGTTTCCTATGCCCATCTGGTCAGAGCTGCTGCTGAATAAACTGAAGAAATCAGAGATGACTGCTATGGAAGTGCTACATTTTTAATAGGCACTTTAAGAAATAAATAACCTTGTACTTCTAACATATCGGATGTAGGAGAGAGATCTGAAGAAAAAACACGACCTTCTGTGTTAGGAACAAGCAGGATTCTAGAATAACAAGGAAGACAAATAATACTTTATTCAGTTCCTAGAGTGGTTTCAGGAATGAAGGAGATGCGGGCAGTGAATTTAAGGTCTTAACAGATTTTTCAAGCACTGCACTGGATGGTTGAGGTTTGGATGAGGGACCTAAACCGGGGCTGAGGTCAGGCTTGAAGTGCTGAGAGCTGCTGAGCTCTGGTTCCTGGATGATGAGGAAGCAGCATCTCTCCTGATCCATGGGGCTGAGGACCTGTACCTGCTTGAGACCCTATTCATGGAGCTTCCTAGCAGGGGATGCAGGGAAGGAAAGTGCTCAACACCCTGGGTGCTGACCGAGCTGAGAGCACCAGGAGGAGCTGCACCTTGAGGGACCAGGACGACAGAGCTGAACTGGCTCTGTGAGCCGAAGGTTCTCAGCTCTGTTCTCACTGCTCCTGAGGGGAAGATGACAAACACAGGATCAGCAAGTGTCCCCATCCCCGAGTTGGATTCATCCCAGCTTCCGATCTCCTCAGAAAGAGGAAAAGCACGCATTACACAAATAAATATTTAAATTGCTTATTTGCTGTGCACATGTAATACATTCACGATTAATTTAATGTGGTAATCAGTAATGCTTTTAGTTACTTGAGTAACATAATGTTTTAAATTCTGGCAAATTGAAAATAAACAGCGAGAGCCCAGAGTCACCACATTACCTCCCAACCCTTCCCATTATAGAATCTCAGCATCCTGAAGCTCACAGTCCACCCTCATCCTCTGTGGGCCAAGCTGCGAACTGTGGTCATTGCTGAAGACTCTGGAGCTCAGCAGGGAAACAGATCTGCAATCACAGCCCCTCACCCAACCCCCTCTCCCTCCTCCAGGGGACCCCGCGAGTGCATCGCCTCTGCATCTCTAAGCTGAGTGGAGTTCTATGGGATCTCTCACATTCGTATCTGAATACATGAGCCTCCATCACTCTTGTTTGCACTCACAGCTGGCCACGTTCAGAGCTGTGGCCTTTGTACTCTCACCCATCCTGTTTCATTGGTGACCCAGTGGCTGCCTGGGAAGGTCATCATAGTCAGGTACCAGTCACAAAGTGAAACAGGAAATACTAAGGAACTGGCAGATGGGGAAGACCTGGCCCATTGTGCACAGAAGCCCCCAACTGTGTTAGCTTAGGGAGGTGGGCAGAGATCTCCTTGCCTTAGTTGCTCCCTAATGCAAAAACATCACTTCCAATCTCCTAGCATTTAGAGATGGAGGCCTTAGTGTTTTGTTTATGGTGGGGGTGTTCGCCATCTAATGGAAGATCTTTAACACAGCAGCCTATTCATTTAGGAACCTAATGGCCAGGACTGAATCTTTTCGGCTGTAGTCATGAAGCTGATCCTATTCTATTAAATACCAGGCAAGATTCTGTAGAGAATCGAATGATTCCTCTTAATAAATTTTCCTACTATTAAGGACAAAAGACCAACAGTTCACCGAGAGTTCTAAAAAGATAATGCTCACAGGACAGTGAACATGACATGTGTAACCCACATGAAATGACAAAGATTTAGTTTTGTCAAAGACCATGAGCTCCTGAAGACCCTGCAGGAAATGTTTGTAGACTAAAGAATTAAGTTATAGATCTATTAAGGCCAGTCCAGCCTTCCTACCCCAGAGCCCCTTGCACAGCAGCCTGTGAGAACCAGCAGCTCCCCTGCTCCCACACTCATCGATTGGTGAGTGGCTGCAACTGTGGCAGCTGAGACTTGAGAAGGTCCCAGGTGCACTGGGCTCCTGCTGCACCTGTTTCAGGTTGATCTTTGTCCTGAGACAGTGATCAAATTATGCTAAGAGCTTGTGACAGGCAGGGGCTTTGGAGACCATGCAGAGAATCATCATAGGGTGCACAGCAGGACCTCCAGGTTCTGAACAGAGGGCAAATTCTCTGCCATGCAGTGGCCCAGGACCACATGTCTGCTGAAATACATCATGATAATTTCCACCCTTAAGGGAGTAAAATCACCCAAGGATCTGATTCTTATATTACTGGCTCACTTCGGTATTGCCTATGAGGTAAAAAAAAAATGTATTTTTCAGTAAACACTTAATAAATTCAGTGAAGTCTCTGGTGTATACATGTCCCATGATTGTCCCCTTGGTCCTTGCAGGTTAACTTCAATTCTGCAGCCACAGCAGTCAGAGTGCATGGTAAGTGATCACAGAGACCCTCGCTACTCACCATGGATAAGCAGTCTCACATCCCCGGACATTGCATCCAGTGATTGAATTTGTTCCTATTTAACAATTTCTGACTCTACTCTAATTAATTTAATTTACATGCATATTCTATCCTTCACTTTCAGCTGGTATCAATGAAGCTGCTTGACTAGCCTGACTCAAGATGCTGTGTAAACTTCTGTGTTCAAGTACTTTACTCAGAGGCCTGGGAGGGCTTCTGTTAGGTAAAATACCAAATTTCTACACTTGTGACAAACTGTTCTGCTAAGAGGTCATAAGTTCTTCATTTCCATCGGGAGTTGATAGTTTTAATCTCTAGTGCTTGTTTGTTTACTTGTTTAAGATTTCCCTTAATTGAGATTTGACTGTAAAAAAAAAGAGATAGTTCATTAAGTTACTTATTAATGCTTATTCGTTACCACTTTCTCGCCATGTATCTGTGCTTGATGTGTTTTAGAACTTATCTTTATTAACAGTGACTACTGAAAAGGCTAATGTTGATACACAAGAAATTAAAAATTACTGCAAAGTAGGAGATAAATAAGGACATCATATCCCTGGGATGAGGAAAGAGGGAATGGGATATACAGAGGGGATACTGTATATGCTTCAATCTGAGAAATTTCTGGAAAACAACAGTGCAACCTTAAAGACTGGCTCCCTACAGTGGTTGGCATTAATGCAGCCATCTTGGTTGGAAGAATAAACAGCGTACTGGGGACCCTACTTAACTATGCCACCTCCATTGTCCTCCAAAGATTTAACCCTGCTTTTCACACTGAGCTAAGACACGGTGTTTATGAGATGTGTTCAACTTGCGTAGCCATGAATATCATATGGCAAGATGTGAAAATAAGTATAGGAGACAGGTTTCAGCATGAAATCAAACCACCACTTTTCCTTTACAATACTCAAGACCAAAGATAGCCTGTTGTGGAGACTCCTGAGCAATAGAGAAAGAACCCATGTTAGGTTCAATGAAAAAGTGAATGACTTTAAGCGATACAAAAGAACAGTGAAAGTTCTAAATTTCCACCTGCAAATCCAGTTAAAGGTAAGGGCAAAAGATTGTAAAATTTCCTCCCCGTGTTTTAAAAATGGTACTAGATTCTTATTCCAAGCAAATCTGTGTATTTCTGGTGATTTCTGAGACAGAATCAATACATCGAAAGCTTCTATTCAAAAACTGTCACTAAGCCAAGATATTCTAGATAAACATAGAAGATAAAAAAGGAGTCTTGTAATTAAAAAGAAGTGTTATTCAATATTTTTTAATTATGCTGTTCCTTAACAGAGTGTACGGTGCCTTTGAAAAAGCTTCTATACTGTAAAATCAAGATTTTGTCATTCTGCAAAAAGGAAAAACTATGGGAATGGTAAAACACAAATCACTTTTTGGAAATGGGAGTAAGAGAATGAAAGGGGATAACTTTTAGGGCAGAGGATTTATTGAAAATTGAAACAATATTGCGTCGTATCAAAATACCACGTATATGTTATTCCACAGATGTTTATCCTGGTGAAATTTACAACATAAGAGTGAATCCTCTTGAGAACCACAGATTTTGCATGTATGTCATCTTATTGTTTGCAAAAAACTGTAATTGGAAGTTGATGATAGACTGCATAGTCATGTGGGCTGGGTTATAAGTGCCACCTCTGTATTTTCAGTTTTTCTATAGTCTTAAACCCACTCTAAAATTGAAACAAGTGTTCAGAAATTCTTGCTTAGAATGCTTAGAAGGACTTCTCTGCTGCTGTCTGAAATCAAAATGATGCCATAACCTGCAGTGCTCAGAGGTTCTCATGTGTGTTCTTCATTAAATCGGGACAGGCACTGTGACGTCTGTGCTGCTGTAGCTGGGGAATAGGAAAGAGAGTTAGGATATAGAGGAGAATCTTGGGCCCTTTCTCAAAAGCCTACAAGTGAACTTCTAAGCCTGGCTGGGTCAGAGAAATGCTCTCAGCAGTTGAGCACTGCAGGGGTGACAGCTAGTGCAGTCCAACATCACACTTCTGCTTTCCTGGCTGGCTTTTGTTATGCCTTGTATCACTGTGGGAGGCACATCATAATTTTGTAGACAGTAATAAGTCGCAACATCTTCAGGCTTCAGGCTGCTGATGGTGAGAGCGAAATCTGTCCCAGATCCACTGCCACTGAACCTCAATGGGACTCCGGATTCCAAACTGTCTGCACCATAGATCAACAGTGTAGGAGCTTTCCCTGGCTTCTGTTGGTACCAGTTTAAACCATAGCCAATACCCTCACTGGCCTTGCAAGTGATGGTGACTGTTTCTCCTTCAGAAGCAGGCAAGGAGGATGGAGACTGGGTCATCTGGATGTCACATCTGAAACCTGAGATTAGAAACATTACAAATATGAACACAATCACAGTAAAACAGTACCTCCCTGGACAGTCAGGCAACTCTGGCCAGGCAACTCTAAGCAGACTAAATTGCTCACCTTGGAGCCAGAGCAGCAGGAGCCCCAGGAGCTGAGCAGAAGCCCTCATGTCTGTGCTGTGTCCTGACTGGAACTGACTTCTGCACAAGGTGTGACAGCCTCTTAAGCAGCTGCCTGTTCTCTGGGCACACGCAAATCAACAGAGGGTGGGCAGGGTTGTGTACAGGTGCAGAGCTGACTCTTCACAGAAGCGGACCATGGTTCTCTGTGGTCCCTTTCCAGGCCAGGGTGGCACAGATTTCCCACAGAGAATATCTAGAATTCTCCCTTGGGCCAGAGCAGAATCAGATTGCTCCCCCATGAGTAGAGTGAACTGTTAGTCTCTTTCTGCTTCATTACACACTTTGCATCTCTGAATAGAGATCGGTTGTATAAGTTCTGTTCCCTCCATTTCTGAATTCACAAGGATACTTCATCCCTGTTTCACTCATGGCTGCCCACATTCAGAGCTGTGCTGGTTGTTCTCTCACCCTCTGTGTCACTGCTTCCCCACAGTTCAGGGTCTAAGGATCCTCCTGGAAGGAGCATCATTCTTAATCAGACGTATTACCGATCACAAAGTAAAATAGGAGATACTGAGGAACTGCCAGATGGGCAAGACCTGGCCCATTGTGCACAGAGGCCACCAGCTATGTGAGCACAGAGAGCTGGGCAGAGATCTCCCTGCCTTAGTGGCTCCCTAATGGGAATGAATCACTTCTACAATTCGAGTGTTTCTAGGATGAGACCTCAGGGCTTTCTTTATTGCGGGGTTATTCGCCATCTAGTGGAAGATCTTTAACATAGCAACCTATTCATTTTGATACCCTAAAGCCTTGACTACATCTTTTCACCAGTATGCAGAAACCTTGTATTATTCTGTCCATTACCAGACAAGATTCTGTAGAAAATTCAGTTGATTCCACTTCTTAATAAATCATGCAACTGTAAAGGACAAAAGACTCAAAGTTTGCCTGGAATTCTGAAAACGTAACGGTCACAGGTCCACTGAGGTCTAGTATCTGACCACATGAAATGACGAAGATGGAATTTTGGGAAAGAGAGTAAGGGGCCAAGAGTACCATGCAGTGTGCAGTGTTAACAATGTTTCAAGGTTGAGGGCTCCTTGTCCAGACCTGTGAACCTAGCCCCATCCTGTCCATCCCAGAACCCCAAGTAGAGTAGCCCCTGAGAACCCCAGCAGCTCGCATGGCTTACACATTCAGCAGTTGCTCAGTGGTTGAAACTGTGGCAGCTGAGACATACAATTATTCTTTTATTTACAATGATATAATTTTTGTGCTTTTCCCTATTTTTCAATTTCTGTGTCCTTTGTTCCATCTATTTAGCACTTTATCACTGAGATAATCTGTATTTCTCTTAGAATATGTTGAATAAAGTAAACCACAGGTTCATTCTTTCAATGTTCACTAGTTGTGTGATATTTCTTATTAGGTCAGTAAACACATTTATAAACTTATTCTTTGTGAAAAGAAAATTTCTCAGTTACAACTCAAGAAAATCTCCTGTATCTCCTACAAGCAGCAGCAAACACTGTACAAAAGCCCAGGTGGAAAGAAAATGCAAACCCGTTCCAGAATCAATGATGTCTCACACACTGTCTCCCAGCAACAATCACGCAGGCTGATCAGGTGAAAGACAGATACTTTGCACAATGAGCAC
Organism: Dasyprocta punctata; assembly: GCA_004363535.1. Taxonomy (NCBI): domain Eukaryota; kingdom Metazoa; phylum Chordata; class Mammalia; order Rodentia; family Dasyproctidae; genus Dasyprocta; species Dasyprocta punctata. The sequence goes on along the minus strand of RJWM01032828.1, from coordinate 2,234 downwards.
GGTCCCTACCTCAGAATCCTGCATTCCTTGGGCCCTGTTATGTAGGCCTCGCCATGCTCCCGTCTTGAGGCCAGAGCCCCAGTTCCATGGTGCAATGCTGTGCCTGCCTCAGGTTGATCTCAAGCCAGAGGCAGAAACCAAACTCTGCTAAGGGCTGGAGGGACAGGCAGCAATGAGGGGACCTGCAGAGCAGCAACAAAGGGGATCAGGGAATAGTCTTACACAAGGTGTTGAGTGACAAGGTCTTTCTGAGTACATTAGTCAAAGGTTAGAAACTTCTACTGTTAGATGTGACACTATGAAAACAGGGTTTTAGACTAGATGCGCAGAAGATCCAGCTCTACCCAGTCCCGTGTCTCAGCACAACCCACCAGGGAAATGCCCGGCCAGCCTTACAGGACACATAGCCCAGCACCCCAGAGCAGCCCAACAAAGTACATCAGGGGAACACACGGCCAGCCTCACAAACCACAGAACACAAGTGTCCAGCACCATAATCTGGGATTGTGCCCTGGCTAGCCACGGGGATATTGGAGGATTGAAGCTCTACCCAACACAGTGTTCCAGTACAATCCATTGGGAGGTTGCCTGCCTAGCCACACAAGTTCCAGAAGAAAATGACAAAATGAAAGACCAACAGGTAGTCTCAATCCCCCAGCCCACTGAGAACAAACCCAAGAGACACTGAAATGGAACACACTGGGATTCTCACAACTGAACTTTCTGAAATGATAGCAAATGCAGTAAAAAAAAAAAACAACTCCATGAAGCTATAGAGAAACTCAAATCAGAAATAACCTCTCAGCTTAAAAAATGAAATGACAATCATTATGAAAGAAATGTTGTGTGTATCTAAAGAAGATCAAGATAAAAAAATAGAAGCACATAAGAAATGTTGGAAACTTTGAATGAACAATATAAGACACAAATAGAATGCATGAAACAGATTCAAACGGAAATTCAGGAAATGAAAAATTCCATGGAAAGTTTGAAAAACCGCTTGAACGAAGCTGAAGATAGAATCTCAGACCCTGAAGACAGCATGGGAGCTTATGATCATGAAAGAAAAGATCTCTTAAAAATAATAAGGAACCAAGAAACAACAATTCAACAGCTGCAAGATGATGCCAAGAGAAATAACATAAGATTAATAGGCATACATGAAAAAGCAGGGGTCAATACTAATGACCTGAGAAGACTCTTCACAGAAATAATAGCTGAAAATTTTCCAAATATGGAAAGAGAATCCGATATACAGATAAGTGAGGCATACAAAACCCCAATTAACCATAATGAAAATCTTCACCCAGACATATAATAATTAGAGTATCAGAAATACAACACAAGAACAAAATACTAAAAGCTGTCATAGAAAAGAAACAGATCACCTATGAAGCAAAGCCTATCAGAATCACAGCAGACTTCTCAACACAAACCTTTAAATCAAGAAGAGCTTAGAGTGAAGTATTTAAAATCCTGAAAGAAAACAACTTTCAACTCAGATTGATGTACCCTGCAAAACTATCCTTAAAAATAGATGGAGAAATAAGATACTTTCATGACAAAGAACAACTGAAGAAATTTATGGCCCCCAAACCAACACTACAAAGAGTACTGAAAGACACTGTAGAAAGAAACAAAGATAGCTACAGTCTTAACAGCAACAAAAGGAAACCACTAAGCAGTGCAACCAGTTAAACAGAAAATGTACAAAACCAACAACAGAAAGATATCATGACAGGGATGAGTCAGTACCTATCAGTTATATCAATCAATGTAAATGGTCTCAACTTACTAATAAAAAGAAACAGACTAGCAGAGTGGGTTAAGAAACAAAATCCAAAAATATGCTGTGTACAAGAAGCACATTTAACTCAAAAGGAAATTCAAAGGCTGGAAAACAATACTCCATGCAACAGGAACCCAGAAAAAGCAGGGGTAGCTATTATGTTTGCAGACAATATAAACTACAAACCAAAAATGATCAAAAGAGATAAAGAAGGTCACTACATACTTGTTGGGGGAAAACTTCAAGAGGAAGCGATTACAATCATAAATATATATTCACCGAATATGGGAGCACCCAACTATGTAAGACATTACTTAATAGACATGAAAAATCAAATAAACAATAATATAATTATAACAGGGGACCTTAATACCCCACTGAGACAGAGAGACAGATCAACCAAACAATAAATCAGCAAAGAAATAATAGAACAGGTAGGCGGATC
>RJWM01032827.1:0-21131 GCA_004363535.1 Dasyprocta punctata | reverse complement strand
GCCGGTACATATCAGTTATATCAATCAATGTAAATGGTCTCAACTCACCAATAAAAAGAAACAGACTAGCAGAGTGGGTTAAGAAACAAAATCCAACAATATGCTGTGTACAAGAAACACATTTCACTCAAAAGGAAATTCACAGACTAAAAATCAAAGGCTGGAAAACAATACTCCATGCAACAGGAACCCAGAAAAACTCAGGGGTAGCTATTATGTTTGCAGACAATGCAAACTTCAAACCGAGAATGATCAAAAGAGATAAAGAAGGTCACTACACACTTGTTAGGGGAAAACTTCAAGAGGAAGAGATTACAATCATAAATATATATGCACCTAATATGGGAGCACCCAACTATGTAAGACACTTCTTAATAGACATGAAAAACCAAATAAACAATAATACAATTATAACAGGAGACCTTAACACCCCATTGTCACAGAGAGATTGATCAATCAAAAAAAAATCAGCAAAGAAATAGCAGAACTGAACCAAGCTTGTGAACAAATGGACCTAGTAGATGTACACCGAGTATTCCACCCATCAACATCAGAATACACATTCTTCTCAGCTGCACATGGGTCATTCTCTAAAATAGATCATATACTGGTCCACAAAACATGCTTAAGTAAATGCAAAGGAACTGAAATAATTCCATGCACATTATCTGACCACAGCGCAGTAAAATTGGAAATGAATGACAAAAAAACCTACAATAACCATATAAACACATGGAAATTAAATAATACCCTCCTAAATAACCAACGGGTCACAGAAGAAGTTAAAGAAGAAATTAAACAATATCTACAATTGAATGAAAATGCAAATACAAATTACCAGAACCTGTGGGATACAATGAAAGCAGTCCTCAGAGGGAAATTTATAGCACTAAACTCTCATACCAGAAAAACAGGAAGAACACACATAAACTACCTAATGCTGCACCTCAAACTTCTAGAAAAAGAAGAGCAAGTCAAATCCAAAGCCCAAAGAAGGGAGGAAATTATTAAGATTAGAGCAGAAATTAATGCAATTGAAACTAAGAAAACAATACAAAGAATTAATGAATCAAAGACTTGGTTCTCTGAAAGAGTAAATAAAATTGATAAACCCCTAGCCAACCTTATCAAAAAGAGGAAAGAAAAAACTCAGATTCATGCAATAAGAAATAAAAAGGGTGAAATCACTACAGACCCAGTGGAAATACAGAAGATCATCAACACCTACTTCGAAAACCTTTACTCACATAGATTCGATAACACAGAAGAAATGGACAGATTCCTAGAAACCTATGAATTACCAAAGCTGAATCAAGAAGATGTAAAGATACTGAATAACCCAATTTCAGCTAATGAAATTGAAAATGTAATTAAGACCCTACCAACAAAGAAAAGCCCGGGCCCTGATGGATTCACTACTGAATTCTATAAGAAATTCAGGAAGACTTAATGCCAACACTCCACAAACTCTTCAATGAAATCAAAAGGGAAGTAAGTCTCCCTAACTCATTCCTGGAAACAAGTATTACCCTAATACCAAAACCAGAGAAAGACCCAACCAAAAAAGAAAATTACAGGCCAATCTCCCTAATGAACATAGACGCAAAAATCCTCAATAAAATTCTGGCAAATAGAATACAGCAAGTTATCAGAAAGATTATACACCATGATCAAGTGGGATTCATCCCAGGAATGCAGGGATGGGTCAACATATACAAATCAATAAATGTAATACACCATATCAACAGGACAGAGGACAAGATCCACATGATCATCTCTATAGATGCAGAAAAAGCTTCTGACAAAATCCAACACCCATTCATGATAAAAACCCTACAGAAAATCAGAATAGATGGTCTCTACCTCAACCAGATAAAAGCCATATATCATAAACCAACAGCCTACATCTTACTAAATGGAGAAAAACTGAAAACTTTCAACCTAAAATCAGGAACAAGACAAGGATGTCCATTATCACCACTCCTATTCAATATAGTTCTGGAAATATTAGCCAGAGCAATTAGACAAGAGAAAGAAATAAAGGGAATAAGGATAGGAAACGAAGAAGTGAAGTTATCATTGTTTGCAGATGATATGATACTCTACATAGAAGACCCCCAAAAACCCATTAGAAGACTTTTAGAAGTAATAACTAAATTTAGTAAAGTAGTTGGATACAAGGTGAACACTCAAAAATCAATAGCAGTCCTGTACACAAACAACAAAGTCACTGAGAGAGAAATAAGGGAAACCACACCCTTCACTATAACATCCAAAAAAATGAAATACTTAGGAATCTATCTAACAAAGGAAGTAAAAGATCTATACAGTGAAAATTACATTACTCTAAAGAAGGAAATCAAAGAAGATTTCAGAAAATGGAAAGATCCTCCCTGTTCATGAATAGGAAGAACAAACATCGTGAAAATGGCCATTCTCCCAAAATTATTATACAGATTTAATGCAATCCCAATCAAAATATCACTTGCCTACCTCACAGAGCTAGAGAAAGCATTCCTGAAATTCATCTGGAACCAGAAAAGACATAGAATAGCAAAGGCAATTCTAGGCAACAAAGGGAAGGCAGGAGGCATCACAATCCCCGACTTGAAACTATACTGCAAAGCCACTGTGATAAAATCAGCATGGTACTGGAATCAAAACAGACCTGAAGATCAATGGAATACATTAGGAGATGCAGCCACAACTACAAACACACTTAGCCACCTCATCTTTGACAAAGGGGCCAAACATGTACATTGGAAGAAAGACAGCCTCTTTAACAAATGGTGCTGGAGAAACTGGCTTTCTATATGCTGTAAACTAAAACTAGATCCATGCCTATCACCATGCACTACAATAAAGTCAAAATGGATCAAAGATCTGAATATAAAAACAGAGACACTAAACTTACTAGAAGACAGAGTAGGTAAAAATCTTGATGACATAGGAGTAGGCAGAGAGTTCATGAACAAAAATGAGATTGCACGGGAAACACTTCCCAGAATCAACACGTGGGATCTCATCCTACTAAAATGTTTTTGCATGTCAAAGGAAATTTCCAACAGAGTGAAAAGAAAACCCACAAACTGAGAAAATATCTGAGCCAATTGTCCATCAGACAAAGGACTTCTATCTAAAACACAGAAAGAATTAAAAGAAATCAGGCCCCTAAAATTCAAGGAGCCAATCCAAAAATGGGCATCTGAGATGAATACACAATTCTCAGAGAAAGAAATACAAATGGCAAATAAATATATGAAAAAATGTTCAACATCAATGGTCATTCGGGAAATGCAAATTAAAACAACACTGAGATTCCATCTCACCCCAGAAAGAATGGCCAAGATTAAAAAATCAACCAACAGCAAATGCTGGAGGGGCTGTGGGGAAAAAGGAACTCTTCTCCGCTGTTGGTGGGAGTGTAGACTGGTGCAGCCACTGTGGAAGTCGGTGTGGAGATTCCTGAAGAAGCTAGGATTGGAGATCACATTCAACTCAGCTATCCCACTTCTGGGCATTTTCCCAGAAGAATTGAAAACATCATACCACAGTGATACCTGTGCATCCATGTTTATAGCAACCTAATTTGTAATAGCCAGATCTTGGAAACAGCCCAAGTGCCCATCAATCAAAGAATGGATAAAAAAGATGTGGTATTTTTATACAATGGAGTACTACTCAGCTATTAAGAAGGATTGCATTGAGACTTTTGTAAGTAAATGGTCACGACTTGAGACCATACTCGTAAGTGAAATAAATCAAACCCACATGTGTAAATACCATATTGTCTCCCTAGTGTAAGAAATGGAAAATTATATATGATCCAAAATCTATAATAAATACTATGTAAGGGTAAAATACAGCTCAAAGAGCAAAAGTAACTGGGAAGGGAAAAGGCAGAAAGAGAAAAAGGAAGAGGAAAAGATATAAACCTGTATATATGTATATGTAAGATAACTAAAATGTACACACTGCTGAATCTATTCATTATTGAGAAAGAACAATTAATACTCATGATTAGATCAATTTTACATGTCTATATCTGTTAATGTAAGTAACCATTTTAAAGATAACGATACGCAATATTGCAACCATTGTCAAGTTTCTACCATCCGATTTTGTAAGCCTGCAATGTTACTGTTGTGTATTTACTCTAGTCGTTTGTTTGTCTCTTTTGCTTGTTGTCTTTGTTTTATACGTCTTTTTTTTCTGTTTTTTTCTTTGCTTAAATAAAAAAATAAAAATAAGAGACAAAAAGAGTCTATGGGTATTTTATCTTTAAGAATGGCAGCATTATAGTTAAAGGATCTATTCTTTAATGTGACCTAAAGAATTCAGAAAATTTCCCCTAATAAAGAAATAGTGTGCACAGAGGTTTTGAAGAATATCAAGAAAGAACAAATTTATCACTTGAAAATTCCTACATTTGCTATGACCACATTGTTTTGATCAGCAAGAAACCACTGAAGTCCTTCTCTCAAAAAATTTTTTTCCCTTAACATGGCAGGAATATGCACTAAAAACACTATCACACAGCTTTGCTATAGTCTAAATCGGGACATTTCCAGGAAGGAAGAGAGTTCCTCCAGGGCATACTGTGAAACCTGGGAAAGCTGCCAGGGTTCAAAATGGGCCCAGCCTACAAGGGGGAGCACATGGAAGGACTCTTTGCCCTAGAAAATGCTGCCTGGCACCCAGGGCGAAAAGCTATGTGCTTGTGTGACTGGCTATTGAGATGACTGTGTCCATGCGCACCTGAAAGGCCACCATGATCTGGCTGTTCTCAGTGTAGAAAAAATCTTGACTGGTGACCCTCAGACAAATGAAGATTAAGGCAATTTAATGTTAACTCTCACCAGGGTAAGACGGACATTCTACTAGACCTTCGAAATATGACCACAGTGCAACTACCATTTCCCACCACTCTTTCTGCGCTGGTCCAAGCCATGGTCCCGCATTCCCTTGCCCATGACAATACACCAACCAGGCAGAGCCCACCTAGGAAACCTTAGTCTGAGCCAGTCATATCTGCATCTGGAATCCTCTGAGGCTGACATAGAGTGTATCCATTGTTCTTGGGGATAGACACATTCCCGTCCACGGTAAAGTCTGTATAGCACGATTTACAACTGTTTGCAGTAATTCAGTGATCCCTATGGACCTGTAAACTTATCACTGAGCCCTTCACCATGTATCTGATTTAAATTTGCATCCTTCTTGATCCTCCCGCTCACTCCCTGCAGTTTTTCTTTTTAAATTGCAATTAATAGACTTTATTTCATACAGCAATTTTAGACTCAGCAAATTTGAGCAGAAAGTACGGTTTTCACATTACTTCCTTACCACACAAACCTTTCCCCTCATTATATCCCTCACCAGAGAATGGCACATTATAACCTCTAAACATACATTTTATATACCATTATTGAGCAAAATCCACAGTTAATCAGGTTCATGCTTAGTAGTGTGCATTCTATGGGTCTTAGCAATGACAGTGTCTTCTAACAGTTTCAGCATCCTAAAAATTCTCTGGCCTCCACTTATTCATCCATGGACAACTCCCTTCATAAAATTAAAAATAAAATGACATAATCCTTTTTTAGAGGTGGCAGATGTGGAAAATCTCAGTGAAGACATAAAAACAGAATGACAGAATTCTTTATTAGATGCATCCCCTTGTCCTGAGTCAAAAAAAAAAAAAAGTTAAAACAAGTCAGCCTTTCTCTTGTTGAGGAAGTTTAGAAGGAAGTGTTTCATGAAGGAAAAATATAACATCATTATGGGTGAACATAATATCCGGTGAGGAGGAAGTTTGTACAAACTTACCCATCATTGTTAACATCTGATACTACAACAGTATATCCAAAATAAGAAGCCATCTGCAAAAGAAAACCGTAAGAATGATATATTTTGTGTTCCAAAAGTCCTTTTTATAGTCAGTTCTTATTTTTTCTGAAGGATGTATCTCATTATGGTATATTTTTGCATGTAGACTCGTTGACTCTTGGATGTGGTCTGATTCTTTAGGTCATTTATTCTAACCCCTGATCCAATGAATAATTTTCTCCGTAATAACTCTAACATCTGCATGGACATCCTCTGGATATGTTCAACAATCAGCCCATTCAATTTGTGGACAGAATTATTTGAATGTTCACTGCTAAATGTGGCCCTTCCACAACTTCTTGTCCTGAAACTCTCCTAGGGCTGTGGTTTTCAATCTCACAGAATAAATCTAATCCCATCTCCATATGAAGTCTTGTATGAGAACACTTTCAGATTATGCACCATCTGGTACCTCTTTGTCAGAGATACTATGTATTATAAATGAGCACAGAAGAATGAAGTGGTTTTATACTCTCTGTTTTGCACTGTTTATATTACTAAAGCATAAAAGGTTTCTTTGAGGGAGGGGAGTCACATCTCAGTTTCCATTTGTATTGAGTTTACAGTCAATGAATGCTCCCAAATCTTTTCTGCGAGTCTAAGAGTGTACCATAATGCTCCCACATCTTAGGAACTGTTGTTCAAAATTTACATGTCTAACCAACTTCACTTGGGGTCATTTTTCCAAATATTCTGCAGAGAATCATGAGGGATATGAAACGCTTTGTAAAAATTTCACAGTATTAAGTAGACTAAAGTTCCAAATTTTTTCAAAAAGATGTTAAAATATATTTCGTGTTCATTTATAACCTTGATGATCAGCTCTTGTGGCATAATTCCCTTAGACAGCAGTGTCGTATTCAGTACATAATGTGCCAAATTTCAACATGTCGCAAAGCCTAGGAAAGTACAGGGTGGCAGATGAGATGTGACCTCAAACTACATTTGGTCAAAAAGGTGGTGGGTTATTTTCAGGCCGGTGACCCATTCACAATAGGACTTCAGCTCATGACAGTATGTGAAGATCAATATCTAGTCTCTGGGAGGAAGGGCTTAGAACCAAATCATTTGTCAAGACTCCAAATAACATTGAGTCACAGGAATGAGTTCCAGCTACCATGAATGATGAAAGCCCACGAGCTCTGACATATAGGATGGAACTTCAGAGTGGTCTGTGTCACCTAAGAAGACACACAGGTACCAAGAGTCCACCACCTTGCAGGAGCACAGCTCCTGAAACACAGCAAGGTCACTCTCCTGTGTCAGCAGCAATCAGTGGCATTTTGCTTTTAAGAAACAGAGTCCATCACTCTGTGCAATCCTGGCTCCATGTCTACACTGAGAGAGGCTGTGAGAGTCCTGGACACCACGAACATGCTCTAGCCTGCTTTCCCGGGATCCTTTATTTCCTAACGCCCTGATAATACATGCGGACCAGAGAGGAGGCCCTACCCGCATTTCTTAACATTTTGCCTTGAACTATTGGTCCCTAGAGATGTTTGATGTATTTCTTTCAGCAACAGCAAAAATAGTAACAGCAACAACAGCAACACACACACACACACACACACACACACATGCCCTTATGCACACGGTCACCAAGAGCATATATCCTCCATGTTACAGAGGACCTGGAGCTACCTGGATCACAGAGCTCTTTATCATTCCCAGATGCTTATCCAACAGGTACTTCTACCTTGCCCAGCCTGCCACTTGCCATTTGTCATTACTTAGTCACTTCATTGAGACCCTGGTCCATTGTACCCTCAATGAATTCTCATTTTTAAATGCAGAATTCAGGGGCAAGGAAACCTTGCTAAGTAGGACATAGAATTCTCTCTCTGCCATCTCCAGAACGGGGTTCCCCAGAGGGCCATATGCCCAACACTTTGCAAGACAGGAGCTCACACAGACATAAATGCCAGATTCAAGGCATGGCATGAATTTTGAATATGAACTTACTGAAAAAATAACTTGAAATGACAGGGTTGCTGACTAAGGTTCATGGAAGAAGCCCCTGTCCCCATCTCCAGAGATCCTACTTTTCTCCTGCTTGTCACAGCAACTGTGGCCTTCACTATGTATTTCAGACATGCCCAGCCAGTTCCTGTTTGAAAACTGTCTTGTTGGCTCTTATTGTCTTTGGATTAGATGTTTCCCCCTAACAACTTCACTCCTGGAGTGTCTTTGCCATCCCAACTATGTTATATAAATACTATATTTTGTTTATATGACTGAACATTATCTTAAATTATCACCAGTATTTATTTGTTTATGAATTAAAAGTCCCATTGTACCTAATTCACCACACAGTTTTGCAGGAATTGGGATCCACTGGTCTGAAGCACTGCTGTAACCCTAGTGCCTAGAACAGTTTATGCTACATAGTCGGTACTCGTTAACTGTCTCTTAAATTAATTGACAAATGATATTAGTATTAAAGTACATTGTGAGCACAGAGTGACAATTATTTCATACTAAAATGTCTTTACCTGTTCACCAGTAAAATTCTGAATAAAAGTCATATCTGTAGAGTTAATGATTGAGACCTGGAATCATAGAAATTAGGCACATCATTTGACATAGAACTGGAGAAGTCTTTTTCAATTACAATTTAAATCAGTTAAATTTTGGGCGAAGAGTAATTAATGGTTAATTATATGTAACACAAAAATGTAAGCCCACAAAGATGGTAAGAAAGCTCATTAAACTTTTTGATATGGTTAAGTTTAGGATATTTTCAGACAAAACCCATGCAGAGTCGTAAAGAGTAGTTGAATTCTAGAATATTGAGTGTAGTTAACCTGATGGTCAGTTAATTTATTTAATCATAATTTTCATCTAAATCTATTTCTGTTCTTATGTTATTATAAGAACTGATAAGTATGACTCTATAAAAAGAAATGTTTTTGAGTGCTTCCACATAGCAGAAGTAGTTTTTTAAATTCTATTCAGCCAAACCCTAATCTATAAACAATTTATGCTTTCTAAATGTCTATGAAAAGGTACATTGTTACATACATATATATCATATATACATATATGTTCTATACATATATATGTATATATATTAATAAGATCTATACATATACTTTTCCTAATTTCCTGATAACTAGTTATAATGGGATTGAACAGTATTTACCCCAAATTCATATCTACCTACATCCTAAGGACATGACCTTATTGGGAAATAGGGTTTTTGTAGAGGAAATTAGACAAGGATCTCAGGATGAGCTCATTGTAGGTGGCCCTAAACCCAATAGCTGGTGTCCCGCCATTGGCCATTGGCCACCTGCCTTTATGACTATGGGTGTAGATGGGTCACACCTTGGTTTAATGCTCTGCTGTTATTGCCCTGAAGCTTTTAATAATTTAATATAGGAAGAAGACAGGATATGCACAGAGATAGAGGGAAGAAGGCTGTGTGGTGAGAGATTGGAGTGATGTTGCCACAAGCCAAGGGAAGCCAGGAGCCACCAGGAACTAAAGGGACAAGGAAGGAGAATGCTCCTCTAGATGCTTTGGAGAGAGCATGACCCTGCCCACAGGGTGATTTCAGACTTCTGGCTTTCAGAACTGTGAGATAATAAATGTATGTTTTTTAAAGCCACCTCAGCAAAAAACAAACAAACAAAAAACAAACAAACAAACAAAAAAAAAAACCCTAGTGAAATAAAAGTTGATTTTATAATTCCTACCATATGAGATATTAAGGGGCCAATGATAATAAGGGTAGCCTGCACAATACTTCTAGAACGTACATGTAGACAAGGTTACCCGTCTCCTTGATTACGGATTTAGAGGGGTCACCCCTTGGTTCAACGCTCTGCTGTTGCTGCCCTGAAGTTTTTAATAATTTAAAACTTTTGATAGCTGTAAGTCTCTGCAAAAATGAAATGAACCCCACATTTTCATTTTGCACTTGGTCCCATAAATCATCGGAGCTAATCTAGCCTCACTTATTTCCTATCCTTCTTTGTAAGAAAATGCCTTGAACTATTTGGAGGAATTCATTATTAAAGGAAACTTTAGAGTATTTAAAAGTTGCATGCAAGAAAACATTTATTTGTGTGGACAAGAAAAATAGAATGGATTCTCAGTACTTACATATCCAAAGTTTTGTGCTCCTCTTGGAACTCCGGCAACCAGTTCTGGACATAAAAGTAGACATTGAGAAGGGAAACTGCACATAGCTAAGGTTGTACAGCAAACAAGTGATGGCAAAGACAGTGCCTCTTAAATGAGTAACCACCCTGGTGAAGGTTAGAAGTTGGAAGTCAGGGTTTTGCATTAGCTATTTAATTATTTTTAAATTTTGTTTGGTTTTTTGACAAACAGAAAACAGAAAAACAAAAATTGTACTTTGAGATTTTCCAATGTTTGTACCAGTTTGCTTACATTTCTGCCTCTAGAATTTAAAACCTGATTTCTTAGCCTGCATGTGACTTCTAAGCTAAACGTCTTACTCCGATGTTGGCCACCTCTCACTCAAACGACATCTTTTGTGCTGGCATAAAAGTACCGCTATGGTCACAGGAATATGCTAAAACAATTTTGGTTACTAAGCAAAAGCAAGTTACCTGATCTAACTTCTGTTTCGAGAGGAGCACTATAGCTGCTGGACTCAGGTAGACCACAGGAGAGCAGGGAGGCCAGGTAGGATGCTACTACAGTTAAGAGTGAAGATGAACTTGGGTCAGAGTTGAAGTTATAAATGGAGTAAAAAGTGGTCTGATTCTGGTAGGATTTTGAGGGTTTAGGGAGCAGAATTTGCTTATGGACTAGATATGGGGTGTGAGAAAAACAGCACACTCCACAGCAGACTTTCAAGGTTTTTGGCTTGAGAAACTTGGAGGGTGGAAATGGCATTTGATTGTAACTGGCAGGGTAACAATGGAGTGTGTTTTGGTGGGAAGGTCCAGTGGTTAGGTGCCAGCACACAGAGTTTGGAATAGCTACTCAAACAGAAATTCTGAGTACAGAGTTGGATCCTTGAGCCTGGAATCAAGTCTAAGCTAGACAAATGGATGAAAGCTGGATGAGATCACCAAGAGAGAATTCACGTGGTAAGGATGACCCATAAGTTTAGTTCTGGGCATACTGGGGAGGAGAGGGAAATACAAGAGCTGTCAGGGTCAGGGAAGCCAACTGGACAAACGAGGAGGGAAGTGTCTTTTGCCCAATGCTCCTGATAGTTGAGAAAGATGCCTACACAGGGGACCTTGAGTTTTCTAGGCAAGAGTTGTTTCAGTAGAGCAGAAGCCCAGGGGATCAAGAGGGGAATTAGCAGAAGGGAGCTCATAGTCAGAGTCTGCACCATAGAAAGGAGTGGCAGCTCCTTCAAAGCAAAGAAATGAAGGCAGTAGCTGAAGAAGGGAGAAGGGCAAGAGTTGTGTTTCTTTTTCTAAGATGAGAGAAATACTAGTATGCTTATGTGTTAGTGGGAATGATGCAGGAGAGAGGGAAACGTGGATACAGTAGATAGAAGTAGAAGAAGAATTTCTAGAGTCCCATCCCTGTCAGGGGTCAGACCTAGGGCAGGGTTGATCTACAGTGACAAGAGGAAAGGTGAAGCATGCTCTTGAAGATGAAGATGAGGCTCAGAAAAACCAAGCCATCTGGATGCATTCTCCAACTAGGGAAGCTTTCAGAATGCTAGCGTGCTGCTCAGTTTTCAATGATTCTTTTTTTTTTTTTTTTTGGTACATGGCAAACCACAATCAGATATAATGAAGTTGACTGATGACTGATTTTAGGGTCGGGCCTGTCCATTAGAATAGATTATGCCATATAAAATGCAGGGCAATTATATAACTTTCCAGGTCCCAAAAACATTTGGAATTATTTTTTTAAATCAGCCATTGCACCTAGTAACTTCAGAGTCTGCAACTTCCTATGACCCCTCCACTAAGGAACTATTAAAAGTAATGTGGATTAAATACTTTCATAACTGTTTTTAAATGATTAGGGCAGTTTAATTGCTTGAGGTCTAAAGCAAATTAGAACTGTCACTCAAGTATACAAATTTTCATTTGGAAGGGAAAATAGGAGAGTTGTCTTAAATCCATTCCAATAATTCATGGTGAAAGCTTCAGAAGTTTCTTAATATCAACAATATGTTCAGGAAAATTTTAGGTCTTTGACCTGGAAATTCATGAGTTGGACATCAAACCCACTGGTAAGAAACAGAAAGGAGGCTAGCATTATCCAAAGTGTTCCACCTACTAAACAATGAACCATGTGCTTTATCATGTTTTACTCCTTTTGCTTCTAAAAAGGAGACATAAATACCCATTTGGACATACGCAGAAATAGAGCTAATTGGGAGTAGTAGAGGACAAGAAATGACAGCAATGTCCAATTACTTTGTTTGGATCAGGCAGGCCCTGATCACTTTGTCTGGGTCAGGTCACCACATCTGACGACAAAATGAGAACAGAAACTCCAACGTTTTTGAGTCATGAACACATTTGAAACTGGGAGAAAATTATAGACACTCCTGCCAGAAAAATGCAGCCATATACAAACCTTCCATGTAATTTCTAGGAGTCCAAGTCCAGTGAAGCCCAGCCATCCAAGGGTCCCTCAGCCAGAAGACAGCGAGTAATTTTTCATAGAATTCCCGCACCCTATCGTCTAATTAGGTACATAGTGGACACGAATAGCCTTGGATTTGTAATGGTTTTATAAATGGAATGTGATTTTCTTATAGTACTTTCATTTTATACATCCTCATATCATTAAAATATGGATGCCTTTTCTGGATATTTTTGAGAGCCAGTGTAAAATCGCTATTATTTTCAATCATTGTCCCCTAGAATGTACTGTTGTACATCATTACTAATTTCCTTGAGTCAGAAGTGAATGGTATTTGGGGGAGTTTCTGAACAAAAACCCTAATGCCCTATTTTTAAAAAATCATTTGGCACATTATACAATTTCTTTTGCTAAGTTGCTAAGTCAGTGATTATAATATTTGACTTCTTAAAATATACTGTTTCTTTTTTATCTGATGGCCCCTAATCCAATGCTTATTTTTCATGTATTAGGAATAGTTTGAGTTTATGACTATAAAAATTTAGCTCATTTAGTCCTTAAAAATCCTATGAGACAGGTAATACTATAATCATCAAATCCTATTTTAGCAATGAAGAAATGGAGGCACCAAGATGTTAGATAATTTGCCTAAGATCTCAGAACTAGTTAGTAGTAAAGTCAGGGTCTAAACCCAAGAGGTTCATATCCAAAGTCTTAACCTCTTAGCCACTAAAATATACTGCCTTTGAAGAGCTTGAAGTAGACATCAGGGAAAGAGAGGCTCTTTAAGAATTAGATTATATTTAAAAGAAAAATGATTATCATTAGCCTCTTGTAAACTACAAAGCTTTATGTATTTCTACTTAACATAACTTTTCAATAGGAAACTATTAAAAAATCTCTGCTGATTCCTAGAGAAGACCATATTCACTTGTGCTTAATTATTCATGATTAGTTAAAGTATTTTATGAGTGACAGCTAATGTTCATATGGAACAAAATGAAAATGGCAAATACTGACTGATGATTGGCTCAGTTACTATACATTGCTAGTTAATAGAAGCAACTATTTATAGCCCTGTGTATGAAAAATATTTCTCATGCAGCATCTCATACAATCTTCAGGATGATATTTTTAATTACATAGAATTAGTGTCATTTAAAGATAAATAAATGAGAATCAGAGGTTGCCACATCCTAAGAAATATAGTCAGTGAGGTCAGAATTTGAACCTATATAGATCTTGACTCCAAAGATTCAACTTACGTTTATCAGACTATTTTGTGTATCAGTCTATTACAAGGAGAGTCTGGTCTAATCATTATGAGGGAAATAAATGAGAATAATACATAGATCTCGCCTTCCAGGGGCTAGATGGGAACATAAAAACTCTACATAAAACAATATTCTTCCCTACTCTCATCCCAAGCAAGACTACACAGGAAGACAGCCAGTGTGATTTTCTTTCTTTCTCCTCTCTCTTTCATCTTTCTTTCCTTTCTTTTGCTTTTTAGATTATAACTGTTATGCTGTAAATATGATGTGAACCCCAAAGACTCATTGAAGGTTTAATTCCCCCATGCAACAACAGTTCAGAGGTGGGTCCTTGCATCATGCAAGCACTGCTCTGCTGATGAGTTCATTAACTGAATGAGCTGCTAGGAAGTGAGACCTGGCTAGAGGAAGTAGGTTCCTGGGCCTGCAAAGGCTACAATATCTTCTTGGTCTTCTTCCCACTCTCTCTGTTCCCAGAATTCCAGGAGTTGAGCAACTCCCTGCTGCCACACCCTTCAGCCATGATGTTTCTGCCTTGGAGTCAGCTGGCTGGTGGATTGAAACTTCAGAAACTCTGAGCTAAAATAAAATCTGTCTTCTTTAAGCAGTGTACATAAGGCATTTTCTGCCAGCAACTAAAAGTTGACAAACACAGCAATACAACTGGATGATATTTACTATTGTGCTGAAAACCTTCAGGGCTTCTCTATGTTTTTCATCAATTTCAGAATCTTTTCCATGAATATAACACCCAGCATGATCTAAGGCCCATTCTCTTTCTCTAACTCAATCTCATTTCATGGTAAGTACCAAAGTCTGGCCAGTCAAAATGAGTTCCTTGAATGTTCCAATCTTTTATATATTTTAGAATATAAAAGTTGGCTCCTTGGTCTGCACCCTATTCCAGTTCTCCTTAAGTGTTTCCTCATCACGAAAGTTTCCCCTTCTCTATATTTTGAAGTTTATCCTAGCACTTTCCACACTATTTAATCAGATCTTCTATGTTCCTCCTTTAATGTCTACCAACTCTAGTAGATCATACATTCTGAGATTAAGGATCATTTTGTCTCCTCTACATGTCTAACAGTTGCCAACATCTAACCCTTAGTAGATGTGCAAAACTGTTTGAGAAAATTAGATATAGGATGCATGCCTGCAGTCTCAGCACTCTGGGAAGCTGAAACAGGAGGATGGCAAGTTTGAGCTCATCCTAGACAATTTAGCAACTCAGTAAGACCCTGTCTCAAACTAAAGTAAAGTAAACTAGTCAAAAAATTTTTTAAAGTTTTAATATAAGGGTGGGGATATAGCTCAGTATGAAGACTCTGGGTTCAATTTCCAGTATTGAAAAAAAAATAAAAGCTTGAGGAATGAATGGCAAATGTCTTAGAGGAGAGAAAAATGAAGTGATATAGAAATTTACAGGAGAAAACTAAATAAGGATTTCTGGAGATGGTGACACTTGAAATTGGCCTACAAATACATAAGTAAAAGCACGTGGCCACTGGTAGATGAGATGGCTACAAGATCAGAAGATTAAAACATAGATGAAGTCAAAGCAAAGTACAGAAGACAAATGATGAAGGATATGTAGGGAAATAGGGATTAGTTCATCTTCCAATCAGACTGGACATGTCCTAAGAGGAAAGGGAAATAAAGCTGGCATGTTGGATTGGATTCAGGAGGGAGGGTAGTGTTGGATATATCCAATATGCATTCCTAGACATTCAGGTAAAGGAGGGATCTTGATTTCTTACATTCTATGTCACTAACGGTGTGGCTGTTGTCTAAGTCATTTATCTGAATTGTGTATTTTTTCATTCATAACACAGGATGGCTGCTTTAATTTTGTATTGCTTAACTAGATTTTATAAATTTTGATACTGATCCTTATGAAATTTTTCAAGACTTAAAACTGTGTACCAAATTACATATACATTTCCAAAAATACGCAGTTTGGGATCCAATTTACATACATTTTATATAGCAATGAAACTGACACTTACAGAAGAATTTTAATGCGATTTTTACCTTTCCCCATTCTTTTAAAATGACTTAAATTGGATGATGTCTCTCACCTTGCTGAGAATCTCCAGTAAATTCCCCAGCAGCAACTGAGTATCCTGTTTTACGGAAAACAAACAAACAAATCACACTTGATGACTCAATAAATAAATTATATCTAAAAAAAACAATGAAAGTATTACCATGGTACTGCTTTAGTCACAAATCACTACAAACATTATAAAAATTCAGGTTTTATAAAAGGAAAAATTAATCACACTGATGTGAATGCTTCATTTTAAATCCTAGATGCACAAAAGATCTGCTATTGCAATCTTTAAAAAGAGCATAACGAACCAAACAAAACAAAAACTATATTTGGAGGCCAATTTTTAAAGGATAAACACTTCATAATCCACCTTGTAATGTCAATGGCAGCCCTTGTATTTTAAGAGTAACAGATTCATGGTCATCAAATATGATGTTCTAACAGGTAACTTTTGTGCTTGGGTTTTGCTATTTCTGATCATCAAAAGGTCTGCTCCATAATTCCTTTAATAGTGGTATTCCACAAATTTCACTTACTCTAAAGCAAGGTGCCAGCTATATTAGCCAAAAATAAGAACCATTCTTTACTTTTCAAATTTATCTTAATGGCATTTTCAAAAATGCCATTAAGATCCTGAAAGTGGAAAATACTATTGCATTTCAGTTTGCACATAATAAAAATTGAGAATGTTATAGCATGCTATGGCTTACATTTAGATGTCTCCCCCTACCCTCATTCACTCATAAGAGGGGCTTTTGGGAGTGACTGGATTGTGAATGTGTGGTACTGGATTAGTCCTCTGATTGGTTTAATATAGTACTGCGTGGACAATGGCTTTACTCAAGAGGGTTCACCCTTGGTGTGGGTGGTACCTACTAACAGGGTTGTAACCTGGATGAAATAAAAAGAGGAAGAAGGAAGACTTGATGCTTCCTGTTTGGTGTGCCATGAGCTCTTTTACCTCTGCCACACCCCTTGGCCTTACCACTCTGGCTTGGAGCTAGCTTATTATGAACTGAAAACTCTGCAAAATGTGAGCTAAAATAAACCTTTCCTTCTTTAACTTGTGGGAAGTGTTGGATATAGCATGTGGAAAGTCTCTTGTTGCTACTCTAGAAATGGGTTAGGACTCCTATCATGCTGCCCCCATAGCACTGATTAACCTCTCTAATACATAATGTCTACTTCCAGCAAAATAATTTATGTTCAAAAGAATGTTATAGAGCCTACAAAAGAGCTGCTAGAAAACTACAGTACTCGGCCTATGTAGATTATATATATGATGGATGAAAGCATGGTTAAATTTATAAAGAAAAGCTGAGTTTAAACTAGAAAGCTTTCACAAGATGTCAAACAAGTCAAGAATCAAATGCACATCTACATTTAATCTGTTTGTCTTTTAGGAAATCATAAATATCTTCTGCAATGGATCTTACCCAGGTAACTATCATCATAGGAAGCTGGAGCCACTTCTGTCTGCTTTTCTCCAGCCAGTTTCCTTAGAATGTCCTTGAATGAATAATTTGCAATGACATCTGCAATACTGGCGGTGATCACCTGACCTGTGTTTAAACAAATCAGTACATTAACTGAATGAATGCAAGAGGCAGCCCATCCCTCTGCAGACCCAGAACCACATAGTCTCTGAAAGCTATCATGTTATTGCTTGTGTTTTGATATAAATTCTCCTGTTTACCACTAGACCTGCAATGTAGAGCTGGTTGCCCTGGGTGGGGCTTTCCATTTTGACAGCATGTTGTCAAAAATACTGATGAGCTACAATAGTTTGTCTTCCTGTTGCTTTCAGTATACACACTCCCTTCACCTTTAAATGTTAGAAGTATTAAAGAGTTACTTGCAGCTGAAATTTATATGGTTAAATTTTTATTCTAGAATGCCCTAGAAGGAAACTTAGAGGTCATCTAGCCAAATACAACTTTTGTTATAGGTGGCACAAAATGCTTAAGTGTGTCTTTAAGGTATTGTTTGTAGGGTATTTGGCATCACAACCAAGGTCTCCTTTAGCATTCCAATAAAACTTGTTGTATTCTTGCAAAGTATAGATATAGCATTAAATCTAAATCACACTCAACTAAGAGATTGTAGGTATATCAGCTAAACTCAAGAAAGGAGTTATGCAATGTTTGAGATTTTTCATGCTAATATATACTAATACATATATTAAAATATATACAATAAATTTATAATAGTAGGAGTTAGCCAGATCCAATTAAAACCAGAATTTCATCAAAAATAGAAACATGAGAACCGACATTGATTTGTGGCTAATCTCTCCAGAATAGTCACTCACTGATGTCATGAAATACAATTGTACTGGAGTATACAAGTGTCTACAATATCCCGAACAATTTTCCACCAAAACTACTATCTATTCCCACACTTATTATGGAGAGCTAAGGCAAAAGTATGATTTCATGCTCTTTGGGAGAAAACTAACAAAATGTTTTCAAAAGGCTAATATTTTACCTTAATTTTAAAGCCAAATTATTCTTTGAAAATTCACACATAATTCCCATTGTCTTTGTGTTTGAAGTCCAAGAAACAATAAAGTTGTGTCATAAGCATTGTCAAGTAACTGGGACTGAAATGACTGTTCCGATATCAAGACAATCATGCTTACACACAAATTTATGAAGAATGTGAGTAGAATTTGCTGATTTTTTTAAGATTAAAGTTCAACAGTCCCTTCCCTTTCTTACACATATACACTGCTTTTATTTGTTTCCTTTAACTTGGTCTGTAATCTTCATAATCTTAAGTCTGTATGAAATTTTAAATTATATATCTCAGACAAATGCTTCTACACACCCTTGCCATAGCTTATTTTCAAATCATTTGTATCAGACATTTTTTACAACTTAAATAAAGGAATGGCTTATGTAAAATTAACCAAGTGAATTAAAGAAAATCTAAAGCAAACATGATTTTATGTCCATCTGTTGGATATTATATTTTGTTTGCAAAACAATTCCTGAAGATCAAAATGATAATTATTTGATGTTCTTAATTATATATGCATGAATTAAGCTTAATAGTAATTACATATAAATGTTTATCACAAATTCATCTTCTTGGATCCTTCCCATGGGGTAAATATGCTCAGGTCTTTTTTCATTAAAAAAAAAAAAAGTCTTCCCTCAACTATTCATTTGTCTCAAATTCTACCCTATTTTTATCCTAACTATACAGACAAGATTCAGTCTAGACTCTCTGTATTCTTGTTCAGCATGTCATTCATTCCCATGGCTTCAGTTACCGTCAATATGTAAGTGATGCAAGTTTATGTTTTATACAAGATAGCTTCCTGGAGGTTAAGCCCATATTACAATATACTCCTGTGAAACCTCTTAGATATCACTACATTTCCATACTCTGCAAAGCCCAAACCAAGCTCATCATACTCTCTCTCCATCTCATTTCAAACCTATTCTCTTCTAGCATTTTCTATTTCAGTGGGTGGTACAGGGGAAGAAATCAGAAATACATCCTTGACATCTTTCTGTTCCTTACCACCATACAGCCAATCCATCACTTAGGCTGTTTATTTTGCCTCTAAAGTATCTCACAAATTTCTCCTGGTTTTATTTTATTTTTTTTAATCTACACTATCACCACTCTGAGAAAGCAAACGTGTTTACTTGAAACTTACAGCTAGCTGAATTTAGAAATTTAAAATTAGTTCATAACCTTATGTAACTACTGTAGCTTGCTGATAATACCCTTTGGCCAACTTTCAACCCTCTTTCCATATTATAGCCAAAGCAATCTTTTCAAGACGTGAATTTCGTTATAACATCCTGTACTTAAAATTCTCCAGTGGTTTCCCATTATTCTTAGGACAAATACTACCTTCCTTCTCTAGTTAAACCCATTCACTTAAACTCTAAATCCACCAGTGGTTTCTAGTTGTCTGGAGGACAAAGACAACTGTCCACCTTGGCCTGCCAGCCCTGCGTGCTGGAGGGTGCTGCTCCTCCATACCATCCTGGCCACTCTCCCGTTTCTTTTTAACTTCAGTCACTGTGACTTTCCTCCAATATTCCCTGCACTGCTATCCTTCGTGGCACACAACTTTTGATCATTGCCTCTTCTCTTTGCCTAGAAGACTCTATTCAAGGTCTGGATGGCAGTTGAGTTGCTTGCTTCAGAATTAGCTGGTCCTTGGGTGGCTGCTGGCCTAGGTAGCACCTGTAGAAGAATTAGAAGTCATCCCTCCAGGCCACATGCCTCCTGCACCTGGTCCATGGCTTCCTAAGCAGAGCACAGGTTGCACTCCAGCTCCCTACCACCGATGGTTGGAGTACTAGGTCACCTGTGTGCAGCCACACTAAGGCCCCCTTTGTTCTCAGGGCCCCATCACAGCACAGTTTTCCATTGTGGTGTGTATCATGGTTGGAGCTTTGGAGGTACTCCTGTGGCTATCTGCTTTATATCTAGAACTTTCCCTAGATATTAGTCTATGTTAAAATCATGTGTGCTTTCACTCATTACCCCTGCATCTCACGCAAGTCTAGCACAGCCCCAATAAATGCTTCGTGGATAAATGAATTGTTCAGTTGCAAGGATATTTTAAAATATCATGTATATAACAAAGTTAAAATTGAAACAATGCTATATTCAAGAAACTACGAATAGGCGTATAATATTGATATAGCATAACATCAACATTCAGTGTTATTTTTGCTTCATTTCATTTTTAATAGCAACAAACATGCTTTTCTTTTCTGCTAACAGAACATACCTTGCCAGTAAAAACTTCCAGGTCCTCCTACTATAAGGTCTCCATTCTACAAAACAGAACAAATGGGAATAGAAGAACAATGCAGGAACAATTGGAAAAGAAACACCAAAAATTTTTAAAGGGTGAAAAATTATTGCTAATAAGCTTAGAGCTAACAATTTGTTACACATAAAAAAGCAACTTTGCAAAGAAGTTCTTGTATCAGGGACCTGAAAGTCATTTTCTTTCCTTTCTTTGCTTTCAATTATTTAGTGTGTCATATTAAATGATTTTAATTTAATGCAATTAGGTAAATTGAATCCTTTCCCTAGAGAATATATATATATATATGTATGTATATGTATATATATAAATTTTTGGCACTGTCTGTAGAAAGCAAAATATCTCCATGTTTAATGCTGTATAATTAGCAGACATGGTCTTTTGAAATTCTATAGTGATAAAAAAGAAATTCTATTCCAATGTTTTTCAAGGCCAGTCATTCTTTCTTCCATAAATCTGCAAGTCCATCCCTTTCTCTGGAGAGAAAACAAAAGCTGCAGGCCAGCAAGTATAAACATTTTGTCATCTACTTACATACCTGCTTCCCTACCCTGAATCTATAACTTTCAGTTGA
>RJWM01032826.1:0-21179 GCA_004363535.1 Dasyprocta punctata | reverse complement strand
GATAAGCCCAGAACCAGAACTGCTCCCAGTTTCCTCCAGCAGCTCTTAGCTGGGTGCAGACCCTTGGAAATTGCACAGACTGAGCCCTGCCCCCACGCAAATACTAGGGCCATTCCGGAGTTTCCCTAGGGGTAGCCAGCTGGGTCAGGAAGTTGTGGCCGGCCATGCCCCTATGCACACTCCAGGGGTGGTAGTGGAGGATCCTGCTGGTGACCAGCCCAGGTCCTCAGGTGGCAGCAGCCCTGCCCCTGCGTGCATTCCACCAGCCATCAGGGAGCCAACACATGCTGTGAAAAGCAGCAGACAGCCCTGCACCAGCACACCCAATGGCCACCATCAGATATCCGTAGCCAGCACTGTCTAAAAGAACCAATCTCACTTCAGAGAAATTGTAGCCAATGCTGGAAGTGCCTGGGACCCCAGCACCCACTTACCCAGAAGAACCCAGGAATATGTCAAGATTAAGAAGCAAAAGGCAGTCTCTGGCCTCCAATCTAAGCAGAACAAGTCCAGGAGATGCCAACATGGATGAGATCAGGAGTTTCTGAAGCAATGGCAACTGAAGTAAAGAAACAACTTCACGAGGCTATAAAAGAAATTAGAACAGAAATAGTAACTCAGGTAAAAGAAGAAATGAAAAACATAATAAATAATTGCTAAACATCTGTAAAGAAGACATGGATGAAAAAGTGAAGGAGCATAGGTAAATGAGGGGAACCTTGAATAAAACAGTACAAAAAAAATTTAGAATACATGAAACAGATGCAAAGAGATATCCAGGAAATTAAAAACTCCATTGAAAGCTGGCAAAACCACTTGAAAGAAACTGAAGATAGACTTTCAAATCTTGAAGACAGGTTTGCAGCTTGTGATCATAAAAGGAAAGATCTCTTAAAAATAACAAGAAACCTGAAAGTAACAATTCAACAACTGAAAGACAACCCAAAGAAACACAACTTAACAATAAAAGATGTGAGTGAAAAAGGAGGGGTCAACAAAATGACATTAAAAGTCTATTTACAGAAATAATATCAGAAAACTTGCCAAGTATGGGAAAAGGAAGTGACATTCAGATAAGTGAAGCATATAGAACTCCAGAGAGCCATAACCAAAGTAAATCTAAACCCAGACGTATAATAATCAAGATCCCAGAAATTCAGCACAGGAACAGAATATTAAAAGCTGTTAGAGAAAAGAAACAGATCACCTATAAAGGAAAGCCTATCAGAATCACAATACAGACTTATCAACACAAACCATCAAGTCAAGAAGGGCTTGGAGTGAAGTATTTCAAGTCCTGAAAGAAAACAACTTCCAACCCAGATTGATGTACCCTGCAAAACTATCCTTCAAAATTAATGGAGAAACAAGATACTTCGATGACAAAGAACAACTGAAGGAATTCATGACCACCAAACCAACCCTACAAAGAATACTGAAGGGCATTCTAGAGAGAGATAAAAAAAGACCACAGCTCCAGGAATAGTGGTAGAGGGGTATCACCAAGCAGGGTAGACAACTGAATGGAGAGGAAAAGCAGGCAGTTAATGGCAGGAAAATAGCATGGCAGAGATGAGGCAGTGCACGTAGGCCATAACCATTAATGTAGATGGCCTCAATTCACCAATAAAAAGAAACACAGGAAGAGTGGATCAGGAGACAGGATCCATCAATATGCATTACACAAGAAACACATTTAACTTGAAAGGGGGTTCAGAGACTGAAAATCAAAGGAGAGGCCGGGAATTTGGCTCAATGGCTTAAGCGTCTGCTGGCAGGTGCAAGGTTGTGAGTTCGATCCCTGGTGCCATTAAAAAAAAAAAAGTAAGAAAATCAAAGGAGAGAGAACAATGATCTATGTGCCAGGGAACCAGAAAGAGATGGGGGTAGCTTGCCCATTAGCTGCAGAGTGGACAAGAAAGACAAGGCATTTTTAACCAATGGAAAGCTACTCAGCTATAAAGAAAGATAACCTCAAGGCTCTTGTAGGTAAATGGATACAACTTGAGATTATGCCCATGGATGAAATGATTCAGAGTCACATGAGTGAACATCGTGTTGCCTCCCTAGTATAAAAAACTGAAGGAGTTAGTGGGATTGACAAAACTGAAGGAGTTAGTGGGATTCACAATACATACTGTGAAAGTGAAAGGGGAGGAAATGTCTAAAAAAGAAAGGCAGTAGCAATTGTTAATCTATTATCATGATTTAAATCCTTTTTAGTTTTCATCATTCTGTTTAGTTTTGTTTTACTCTGTTTCAGTTTGTTAATTTTCTTATATTTGATGGCATGGATAGTTATTTCAAAGATAACAAAATATATTATTATAGCCATCATTGATTTCCTATTATTTTGTTTTGAAGCCCTGTATTGTTTTCATTGTTTTGTTTTGAGTGATTTTACTCCATTTTAATTTGTTTGATTGTACTATGTCTGATGATATAGGGAACTACTTAGAAGATAAGAGGCATTATGGTAATCACTGTTGTTTTACTATTGTTTTGAAGTTCTATATTGCTTCCATTGTTTTGTTTTTACTGGTTTTATTCTGTACTCTTTTGTTTGATTTTATTATGCCTGATGGTATGGGCAGTTATTTTGAAGATAACAAGAGGCATTATTGTAGTCATTATTGGTTTCCTTTTATCTTTTTTTTTTTTGAAGTCTTGTACCATGTTTATTGTTCTGTTTTGACTGACTCTATTCTGTTTTATTTCATTTGGTTTTCTTCTCTTCAAAATAAAAAAAATTTTTAAAAAGAAGAAATGAAGCAAACAATCCAATTTACAATAGCTACAAAAAACAAACTATTACAAAATAATTTTAATCAGAGAAATAAAATAGCTATACAAAGAAAACTGTAAAATATTGATGAAATAAATTGAAGAAGATACAAATAAACAAAAGAATACCCCATGTTCACAGATTACAAGAATATTGCTAAAATATCCATACTACCCAAAATGATCTATAGATATATGAAAAATAGCTCTAAAATCTATATGGAACCATAAAAGATCCTGAATAGCCAAAAGAATCTTGAACAAAAAGAACGAAGCAAGAAATTTCACACTACCTGATTTCAAAATCTACTATAAAGCTATAATATCCATACAGCATAGGACTGACATAACAACAGATACATAGACCAATGGAATAGAATGGAAAGTCCAGAAAGAAACCCATATATCTACAGTCAATTAATTTTCAACAAAGATGTCACAAACACATAATGGGAAAAGGATAATCTTTTTAATAAGTGGTGTTGAGAAAACTGGATATCAGAAAACTATAGAAGAATTAAATTAGACCCATATTTTTCACATATAAATATCAACTCAAAGACAAGCATCTGACTTGAAACTATAAATCTATTAGAGAAAAATATAGATGATAATCTCCATGACATTAGTCTGAGTGGAGACTTTTTGTGTATGACCCCAAAAGCACAGGCAACAGAAACAAAAATTGACAAACTAAAAAGGGACCCCTCCTGTCTCTCAGGAGCTATTCCTATTACCCATTCCCCCAACCCTATTCTTCCTTTAAAAAAAAAAGAAAGAAAGAAAGAAAGAAAGAATGTAAAGAGAGAATTTATGGAATGAGAGAACTGACCACTATATATTTGTATATAAATCTGTGTATACATACAATGAAATGCTATTTGGCCTTTAAAAAGAAGGAGATCTTGTTATTTGTAACAACATGGATAAACATTATATTACGTGAAATAAGTCAGGCATAGTGCTATCATTTAGATCTGAAATATTCCCCTGAACACCCCTGTATTAAAGACTTGGTCCCCAGCCCATGACACTATTGAGAGGTGTTAGAAACTTTAAGAGGTGGGGCCTACTAGGAGGCCTTAGATCATTGGGGGCATGTCCTTGAAGGGACTGTGAGTACCTGGTCCCTTCCTTTCACTTTCTTTCAATTCCCAGCCATGAAGTGAATGGGCCTTCACTACCATGCACTCCCACCATGACATACTGTCCTGCTGCAGGTCCAAAGCATTGGGACCAACCAATCATGGACTCTGAGTTTAAAAAGACTTTTCTAAAACAGTGAACCAATATAAACATTTCCTCTTTTTAAACTCATTTTCTCAGGTATTTGCTGCAGTGACAGGAAGCTGACACACACAAAAAGACAAATACTTCATGATTTTCCTTATATGTTAAATCTAAAAACATCAATTTCATAGAAACAAAGTAGAATGGTGTATAGCAGGAGCTGGGAGTGATAGGATTGGGGAGATGTAGATCAAAGGATACAAAATTTCAATTAGGATGAATAAATTCAAGATATCTACTGTATATCATATCCACTATACTTGAAAATACTGTGTATGTATTAAATATTTTCAAGTTTATAAGAATATTATATACTTGAAAATTGCTAAAAGGGAGCATTTAAATGTTTACATCACAAAAAAAGATGAAAAGTATGCAAGTTAATAACTATGTTACTTTAGATTGACTTAGTCATTCCACAGTGTATAAATATATTAAAACATATGTTGTATACAATGAATATGTACAATTTTTATTTGACAATTAAAAATAAAATTTAGTTTTAAAAAAACTGCAGGATTAGTGATTTCTGTTAGGTACCCATTTAACATGTCTGTTTAACATGTGTTAATGAATCTTATGGATTATTAAAATCTTATTCAGTAACTTTTCTTACTACTATTGTTCCTAAAGTTGTCTTCACTGGAACAAATAAACACAATTCTGGCTCCCTATACTTACTACTCTTAAAATTTTTTTTTCTATCTTGATAAGCCCAATCACCAGAAGAAAATTGCTTTTGCCTAACTGGGAGAGTAACTAAATGTTCTGCCTCTGAGTGTTGTTAAATTTCTATTCTTCTTTACATCTATAAAATATGAACTTCTATCTGACCTCCTGCACTAATGAACAAGCAAATTCCTAACAAAATACAGACCATGTCAAAATTCATACTATGCTGAATGTGGCAAGAAGGATTTGGAGATATTTGGACATTTCTTATTTAATAAATACTTAAGTATTTATAGTCAGATTATTTTTTTAAATGCTATTAGAAAGACTGTCTTAATTGAAGCAGTCCATATGCAATCAACTTAGTAGACTTCTAGCACTAAAACTTCTTCTAAGTTCAAAAAACAAATAAATTCATCAAAGTGGTAGGTAAACTGAATGACCAGTTAGTCCCATGGAGCTAACAAGTCAATTCTAACCAAGAGGACTGATTCTAACAAGCCAGTCAATGAGATTCAACTACCTTTCATTAACATAATGTCCTCATTCTCACCATACAATAGCAGTTTTCAATATTTTGTTGTAGTTGTTAATGTAGGTGTAGCTACAAACCTATGTCTTTCTCTTGGTTTCAGAACGCTCCATGAAATTTTGCTAGTTTGACTGAAACCTTAAGCTCTATAGAGCTCAGTAATAAAAGAATAATAACACTGCCCTTACTATAAATTCCATCTGTAGGGAAGTTATGAAGATGAATGAAGCCACATTAGGGCAATTTCCTGTCTTACGTAAATCTAAAAAGTCAGAGTCACACAGGATTAGAACCATAGGCACTGTTTTTCAGATTCCCAGAAGAAAATCATTTTATCAATGTAAATGTTGCACAATTTTGAAACATAACCACATCCATCTTATCAGTCCACTGACTTGCTGTAGTAAGTTGTGATTTTTTTTTTTATTGTTTTATGCCCGGAGCCACAGAGGATTAATGTTACAAGTTAAGGAAATAGTGCAATATTTACAGCTTCTGCTGTTGGTGAATATTAAAGTTTTTTTTCCGACATCCAGCTTCCTTAAGACCACAAGATAAGGTCACACGTGTGCTGTAGAGACAGTATGCTTTCCCTAAGGTTCAGTGCACAGATTAATGTCTACACTCAAAGGCAGGGAGACAAAGAAAAGCTGCCATCTGTCATTAAGAGAAGAGGTATATAGTGATGAATCAATTTAGAGAATATACTGTTTGTGAATAAGAAAGAAGATCTATACTAAGCTCTGGGCCAGAAACATGCATTGATTTTATGGATGAGAAGGCAACAATAAAATATCACTACCAAAGGGACCTGCTGGTATCGGAATTTTTAAAATATCGTCTCCATCAAGGAGTCTTGTTAAGAATGTTAGCTATCACTGAAGGTCTCAGGGGCAACTGAGCCTTTGAGAAGCTCTACCTATGGTATCCAGGGGAAAAGGAGGTGAATCCTATGTGATGCTAGAATCTAAATATTGAGTGACTTCTTAGTGCTGATACCCAAACTAACAATTGGGTCCTAAGTTACCTGTATTAAGTCACAAAGAAATCAACTATCACACACATCTGAACACTCACCATGAATCAGAAACTGGACTATGGTGGAAACTCTATATGGAGTACAACAAAGTATCCATGAGCAATTCAAAGTCCAGTAGAAAAGGCAAATATGCAAACTAGGCTTTCTCACATAAGAGGCCATCAAGGGACTATCCAGGGAGAATTCAGTTTTCCCAGACAGTTCGAAGACTTTGGCATTGCAGTGCTAGAGAACAAAAAGATAAGACTTAAGAAGGGATCTACTATGAAGAGAGGTGGGGGAAATGTACTGATAAATAGAGGAAAAGAAAAAACAGGTGAGAGGATAGACAGCCAGGTAGAGGAAGAGTAGACACGGCACCCTGTGAAATGGAGAAATTCAGAGAGGAGAAACGAAGGGATTTCAGGAAAGTTCTTGGTATCTCATACATTTTTATGTTGCTTGAAAGCTGTAAATATTTTTTATCTTTTTTTGTAAACTCTAAGTCCTAAGCCTCATTTTCATTAGTTTGGGCTACTCAGATTGCCTTTATTTTGTCTCGTTATATAGATTAGACTAGAAGGGACCTTAGGAATAGAGACTTAGCATTCTCCTGGGTAAGATCAGTCCTTTAGACCTAAACCCAATGTACACATTTCACCAAGAAACAATAGAGGTGGAAGAGACACAAATCATAATGATCATATGTATAAAACTGAAAAGTCAAACAAACATTTAGAAGAAACACCATAATCATCACCACAAAATATGAAAGAATGCACAGTGTGCCAGCCAGAGAACCAGCCTGGGCAACAGAACATCTTCTCAAATTTCAACTGTTGTAGCCAATTGCCTTCTGATTGATGGGACACATACCCAAAATCCACAACTGAAAAGAGAAGAGGTTTATTTGGCTCTTAGTTTGCAGAGGTTTTAGCCCAGAGTCAGCTGGCTCCAAGGCAGGGTGGCACAGCAGAGGGGCATGGAGGATGAGAGCTGCTCACAGCACAGCAGACAGGAAGCAGTGAGGAAGGGGAGGAGCCAGGAATTGACACATACTTTTCCTGGTCATGCCCTCTGTGACCTGCCTCTTCCAACCAGGCCCTACCTCCGCACAGCAAGTCAGTTATAAAGCCTTATAATCCAACCAAATTTCAAAAGCTCCACCTAGGAGCATATGAGACTTAGGGAAGAAAAGACCATCATATCAACCGATCATCCAGAGAACTGATTAAAATGCAAGTTTTATACCTCAAACCCATTAGGATGGCTACTATCAAGAAAATAATTAATTAAATAATAAGTTATTTAATTAATTGTGTTGATTAGGATGTGGAATCTTTGTGGACTCTTGGTAGGAATATAAAACAATACAAAACAGCGACTATGAAAAAATTAATTGTACAATCACTATATGATCTCTTAATTCTGCTTCTAGTATATATGCAAAAGAATTGAAAACAAGATTTCAAAGATATTTGTACAGCCATGTCCACTGCAGCACTATTCACAATTGTCAACTGGTAGAAGCAACCCTTATGTCCACTGACACATGAATGAATGAAAAACTGTCATATAGGCATATGATGAAATATAAGTCAGTCTGTAAAAACAAGGACACAAGCTACTGTACAGATGAACCTTGAGGACACCATGCTAAGCGAATAAACCAGTCACAGAAAGACAAATACTGTGAGTCTGCTTATACAAGGTACCTAGAATAATCAAATTCATAAGCAAAAGTAGAATAGGGGTTCTCGGAGACTGGAGTAGGGGAGGTGGACACGGAATTGTTGTTTAATGGATATAAAGTTCCAGCTTTGCAATATAAAAAGAATTCTGAAGATTGGTTGGACAACACTGTGAGTATACTTAACACTGCTGAGCTATACATTTAAAAAGGTAAAGATGGCAAACTTTTTGTGTGTATTTACTCACAATTTAATTTTTTTAAAATTTGGTCTGGAAGACTCTAGAGATTCTGTATAACCATTGATGCAGTGTTGGCACCACAGAATCATGGGTGGGGGATATTTTTAAAATTCTAAAACCCAGTTTACATTCTACACTCACTCAATCTCAGCCTCGGGGGTGAGACCTGGGCAGGCATAGGCCGTTTTTAAAATTCCCCAGGTGATTCCAAAATGCAGAACATTTGAGAATTACTGCCATCTATTGAATTGGTTTCCAAGATCAAATCTGACTCTATTCTAGTAAAAAAACAAACAAACAAACAAAAAAAAAGACTGAACATCCCAGCACAGGGTTTTCAACTCAGGATACACTCTAGACTCCCCTAAGGAGCAATTAAAAACACCCACTTTGCTTCCACCATTTCTCACCATCCAAGAGACTCCAACTGGTCTAACGAAAGGCTGGGACCTGGGGGTTTGTAATGCTTCTCAAGTGTCCTAAGAGAAATGAGCTGAGCTGCTTAAGTGTTAGCAGAGAATTTCTGCTCAGCTTAGCTGACTCCACCCTCCCACACAGACTGTGCCCTCTCCTGGTTCTCTGTGTGGTCCCTGGCACCCCACGCTCTGAGCTTGGCTTGATTATACAGGTATTGAAGGACAGCTGATGATTCAAGGAGTGTAGCACCACCTAATCAAGCATATCTGGCTGGTATTAAATGCTGTCAGAAACCACAAGTTTGACCCTTTTGCACCAATTAGCTTCCTGCACAGAAAATTTTGATCTGTGGCCTCAAACCACAGTTTTCTTTTACCTCACATGTCATTTCTGATTAAAGTCCAGAGAAAGATGGTTGGTTCATACTAGGAGAGTGAGTGGACAACCGTAAGTTTGTAGACAATGTACTTTACTGGACATTCATTCATTCATATAAAAAAAATATATTTACTGAGAGCCTACTATATGTCAGGCACAGCCTAAGATGCTTGAATAAAATCAGCAATACTCACCCCCCCGTGGAAGTTGCCTTTTCCCAGACTAGTATCAAAATCCAAAGACATAACATAAAAATGGTCATGATGGTAAATTTTGTTATATGACTTTTTACCTAAGTAAATAATTTTTTTAAAATCAAAAGACTTATACGTTAGATGTGAATCAAGAATAGAGAATTTGGAGTCAGCTGGAGCGTGGACCAGGGAGAACCAAGAAGGCAGCTAAGGTCCTGCTTGTGAGCCAGCCTAAAGCCAGTAGTCTGAGCAATTATTTAGAGGACAACAATATGCAATATAGTAACTATTGTAAATTTCCTACTATCTTATCACTGTCTCGTTTTGTTTTATTGTTATTTTATTCCCTTTAAAATAAAAATAAATGCATAAATAAAGAAAAAAGGAAAAGAAAGAAGGAAAAAGATTATATATGTATACACACAAGATACATAATTATACTACTAATCTCTATTAGTTCATCAAAGAGTGATTTGTGCTTTCATTGTTTGATCATTTTTTCATGCTTGTATCTTGTAATCCAAGTAACTATTTGAAGATAACAATACACAATATGTTAACCATTGTTAATCTCCTATTATTTTATTTTGAAATTCTGTATCATCATTTTTATTCTTTTTTCATTTTAAAATAAAAATGTACAGGAGCAAAAAAAAGAACAGAGAATTTATTTATATTATCTGGGTAACTTTTGGTTTGATTTAAAAACATTTTTGGAAGCACATATACGAAATCACTTTATTAACACTGAAAAAGTTGTGGGAGAGCCAGACCCAAGCCTTTCCCCATGAGTCATTTGAGGACTGTGGGGTGAGAGAACAAAGTCTCATCAAGAAGCAAGCCCTCCTTGGAACCAGCACCATGTGCAGGCTGCCATGAGAGTGGGGACAGTCAAACCCAAGTCCCTTCTGGCATGCAGGCAGGCAAACAAGAAGAGCCAATCCTCCCTGCCCACCTGTTGATCCAGAGCAACACAGGCTGTGATGCTAGCTATTGAGTTGAAATGTAACTTGATGCTTGGGATGTTTTGGTGTTTCATTGAACTTGCAGGTGTAGGGCCAGTGGCCTGATCATCTATTCAGAGGATGACAGTATGCAGTGTGGCATCTAGGGGGCATCTCCTTCTGAGGGTGGTAGCAATTGCTAATTCTCTATTATCTTGTTTTGAAGTCCTGTATCATTTTCACTGTTTTGTTGGGTTGAGGTTTGTTCTGTTTTGTTTTGTTTGATTTTGTTATATGCGATGGCAAGAGCAGCTATTTCAAAGATAGCAAGATATATTATGGTAACCAATTTGTATTTACTATTGTCTTGTTTTGAAGTCCTTTATTGCATTCATTGTTTTGTTTCTGTTGGTTTTATTCTGTTCCGTTCTGTTTGATTTTCACTATGTCTGAGGGTATCTGCAGCTATTTTGAGGACAGCAAGAGGCATTATGGTAACTAGTATTGATTTCATATTGTTTTGAAGTCCTGTGCCACTAACACTGGTTTATTTTGATTGGTTTTATTGTTTCATCTTCCTTGATTTTATCCTCTTTAAATAAATTTAAAAAGAGAAATAAAGCTGTGGGAGTCATTGTATGGTGTCACTCAGGCAGTAAGAATATTAAGCCATCTCAAATGTTAGACCTAGAGGTTTATGCAACCCCTTGGGCTTAGTATCAGGTGAAGAAGGAGAAAACATACTTTATAAACATCAATTGCTTCTTGCTTCATCCTTGCTAATGCAATCTGCGTTGCAGATTAGTATTATCATAAAATCATGGGTGATGCCAGGCAAAATGGTCTGAGCCACTGTACTGTTTATGGACTTGGTTTTGTTCCTCGGGAAGGTGCTTTAGGAAGGGCACAGCAAGACCTCATGCTAGAGTTGTGAGGAAGAACAATTTCTCTGCCCTCTTCTCGTCCAAATAATAAAACAGAAGTAATATGTTACATCACTGCACTGTGTATGAATGCTTCTGGCCCAAAACACTTAACAAAATTCTGTTAAATCTAGAGTTTGGTTTTTTCCCCCCTACTTCATTTGACCTTTCAGATCAAAACTGTGACTAACAGCAATGTTTGATCCAATTACATTTATGGTGTGCTATTTGTAAAGAACCTAAGCTGTGGCCTTTCTAGAATTATGTGCTTGTACACACCTACGCATAAGTACAGCTCTTCTGAGCACAATTTTCTGCTGATTGCACGCTGACCTCTCTCATCTATTGTATTTTGCTATAACTCTCTGCCAAGTTGGGCTGTTGGGCATCCTATAACTCTTTATTAGTGACTCACCTACTTTATCTGCTCGGCAATAAAGAGAGATTTAGAAGTGATGCTAGCCCCTGGTCCTCCAAGCAGCATTGAATCCAAGGGGGATCTGCAGCATTTGCTGACCCCCAGCAGGAATTTCTTTTGAGTGGCTAAGGTACATGCTCAAGCTGCAGCTGCAGCTTTCAGCTTGTTTTCAATCCCTGGTCTTTGCATTGTCTCATCTATTTAGACTCCCCAGCTTTCACCCTCATACCCACAGAGAGACATCTCATCCTCTGATGTCAGCTTGGCCACTCTTCATTGGGCTTCTCTTTCATTCCCCCAGAACCACCTGATACTCATTCCTTCCACCCACAGCCCAGGACTGAAAAACATGTCCTGATTCAGATATTGGTTCACATGTTCACTCAAAAGTGAAAGGGAAACCTTGGCTAAAACACTTAATCAAGCTTGTAATTTTTATAGTAGTATAACTAAGAAAGGAATCTGTGGTTTTGATATTTTCCCATCTGCAGAACCAAGAAATTGAATATTATTGTGCTAGCAAGTGACTCTGTCTGCTTTTAGAAAATCATTTTTCCCTGGGAAGTAGTGGTGTTGACCACAAATACCTCTTATTGATCCTATTTTCACTTTTTCCCAATTTTAGATATTTCCATTACCATGTTGCTATTGTATTTCTCCAGGTTAGTTATGGAGAATCATAATAACATTTTTAAGTGCGCCACTCAAAGATGGTTTAAATTTTTAACTTGTGAGTATTTGATATCAAGATGTATGGATTGCATCCTAATGAAAGTTCAAGAGAACTTTTCATTTGTGTAACAGATATTTTAGTATTTCCCTAATTAGACTATCTTCATTCCTCTTCTCTGAATATAAAAATAGTTCACATTATAAGATTTAAGGCATTACTGGAATATACACATGAAAAAGTGAAAATTGTCTACAATCTCACCATCCACCGATGTTTTTAAAATGTATTAACTGAGAAATGATTTACATGCTATAAAATTCAATTTTAAAAATACACAACTCAGGAGCTTTAGAATACTCACAGCGTTGCACAAGTATCACCATATCATAGTTCCAGAACTTTTTCATTACCCTCCCCCACAAAAAAAAGCCCTGTATCTATAGCAATTATTTTCCATCTCCCACACACCGTCTCTGGCAACCACTCTTTCTGTCTCTATGGATAAGTCTATTCTGCATAGTTCCTATAAATAGAATCATATAATATATGATCTTTTGTGACAAGTTTCATTTAGCATAATATTTTCAAAATTCAACCATGTCGTAGTATGTAACAGTAACTTTATTCCTTTATATGTCTAAACAGCATCACACTTATTCATTTATTACTCACTAATGAACACTTGGAGCCCACTTTTAAACCACTAAGAGTAACAATGTTTTGAACCTTCATGTACAAGCTTTTTTGTGAACATGTTTGAATTCTCTTGGCCTAAGAATACTGTAATGGTTCAGTGTGATAATTAACCTTGATTTTAATGACTGTGTGATGATTAACCTTGATTTTCAACTTGTTTGCTTTAAGAGATTACCACTAGAGCACATTCTGGGTATGTCTAGGTGGATCATGACAGCAAGATTTTTGAAGACTACATCTGGCCCCTGACCCTTTCCTCTCCTCCTTTATAGTAGTCTAACTACTACTGTAGTCTACTACTGCTGTCTGCATCCTGGATGTTGTAAGTCTAGCAACTTTCCTCTGCTGTGAACTTCCACCATGATTCTTCTTCCACGAAGTCAGCTAACCATGGACTCTTAAACTGTGAGCCTAAATGAATTTTTCTTCCTTAACTTGTGGTTGTCAGATATTTTGTCCCAGAAATCAAAGCCAAAACAAACCATTTCAAACTTTCTTCTGTGTACATCTGTATTTATAGGTAAACATATCACAATATATACAATTATTCCCAAACCTTTGCTCCCTTTTATCATAGAAATAATAAAACCCCTACTTTTCAAAAGGCTTGGAAGAATATATATATCCCCAACCCATCATTACCAACATGCCTCTTGCCTTGGTCTGCAGTAGATACAATATACATTATAACTACATGGAAGTTTTAAAAACCATTGTGTATTTCAATGATCTCTCTTGCCTTCTACCATGATTAGGAAAATACTTCTTAAGTTCATGATCCAGAGTAAGTAGACACAAGGCACTTAAATGTAGCTAACCATAACTACTAATATATATATGAAATAGAAATAAATTATTACTATAAACCACTGATATTTGCCTTTTTACAGTCACTGTCACTCCAGCAGAGCTGATTAATGCATGGATAAATCAGTCATCATCTGTTTATCCTACGTAAGGATATAGTGTGGACATCTTTACAGATATAAATTTATGATAGTGGTGTCATAGAAACTGAAATCCAAATAGATGTAAGCAGTTTCAGGTGACAGAATTATTAAGGGAGATAGTCAGCTTTTCATCCCTGTTCTGATTTGCAATCTAGTTTTCTAATTAAAGTAAAGGAGGTGGTAATCTTGGACACTTAGGTGAGATTTAAGAACATTTGTGAAGCGCCTCATGCCACTATCACTGTTGGATTGAAAATCCAAACCCACTCATGCTGCACTAATGAGCTCACACTAACTGGAAAATTATAATAAGCTGCAAGGTGTGCATTGTGCTTTTTAGAAAAAATACTTGAAGAGGAAGGAAGCCTATTGAAGGAGTTAATTCTTATTCTTTATCTCTGCGGCCACTGGGTCTGGGATCACCACTGACAAATAAGTAGCTCACTCTGTTCAATCCATGCTGTGTGCCTTGCCAAATGGCTGCTCTGTTGTGCTTGATTTCACATAATTGCCTGCCTGTGTCCCAGAGGCTGGACGCTGAGCCTGCAAGAGGCCACTCCAGGAAGGAAACATGGTCAACATCTGCCCACCTCTCATCTGGTTGAAGGCAGTGTTTTCATCTCTTTTTCTATCTTAAATTCATAAGTAAATAAGAGTTTTGTATAATCAACTTTCAGAAAGAAAAGGGTTCATTGTGTAACAGCAAACCACTTAGAGCAAACAAGATTTTGGGTATTGCTATCACTTACAGATGATAGAATGGCCACTGGCAGTCTTCAGAGAACTTGACCAGTAGCCAATACAGGAAGAGTTTTCTTTCCTGATACTATACTGAGTAGACAAAATGCCACTAAAAATAACTGATTTCCAAGCTTCAATCATGGTGAGAATAGTTAGGTAAGAAATGACTTTTATTCATTTTTTTTCCTCAGACCTATTTATATTTATATACGTAAACATACAGCATACTTTTAGAATGCTACAAGCCATCAACCTTTTTTGCCAAATGAATTTTATATTTTGACATAGGCCATTAGGATAATCTTAGTATTACACAAATATATTTAATTTGCAAGTAAGAAAAATAATTTCCTTGGCATCAAAAGGGTACTTCCAAGGTTACAAAACAGGTGGTGGGTCTGGGATTAGAACCCACTCTCCCGAGTCCCCAGTTCTCTTTCCATTCCACGCCACATCCTTAGTAAGTGGGCAACCAAGAGAGACTCTGTGAGATCTGTTCAAGACAGGAATAGGATGTCATCACTAAGTCTTCTAAAAAGTTTAATCACACCTGGAAGATACCCCATCTACAGGCATGTGCTCTGGAAAGACTAAAAACAAAGGTGAGGAATGGAAGAAGATGCTGGTTTTTAATCAGGAGTAGAATATGACCAAGTGAGCTTCTCTAATCTTCACATTGTCCCCACAGTGGAACAAGTCAGAGTTAGCCAGAGATTATTACTCCTCAAGAACTATAAAAGAGAAGACTCTTGGGGCAAGGGGCACTGTAGTCCAGCAGAACCTGACTTGCAAAAAGTAGGAGCAACTTTGGTCCCTGGATCCCATGAGCTGAACAACTCTCCTCATCTCCTCAAGAACATAAAGTACCTGTGGCTGAAGTGACAGTCACATTCTCTGTCCACATTCAGAGCTTCGCCAGAGTGCCCACGTTTGGCCATAACCCAGGTGTCATGTGGAAGTGTGAGAAAGGTCAAGGGAAGCAAGATCATGACAAAAGGAAAACTAGACTTGGCAGGCGGCCCCAAAGCTTGAGTGGGAATTAGAAATGCTCAGAGGAATCAGTCTATTTGTTTTTAAAACATTAGGTTATTCTTAGGCACAGCGTTAAATAAGGTCCCCAAGATAAGCCAGCTAAAAAGGTAAGACACCCAGGCATGGTTATAGGATTCATGGAAAAAATTGGGTCACTCATTGTTCTGAGGCCTCAGAGGGCCAACCATCTAAATAGTTTTGCCTTTGGACTTTAGACAATATCTTAGGGGTGGGGTGGGAGAAGGGAGCACATACTATGAAATATCAAGGAAAACAGGCACAGTCTGAATAATACAAATAGAAATATCTTTTTCATGGAAGCAGGAAGAGTTATAAATCAGTAAAATTTGGGGGAGAGATTTCTACATAGATTATTCTTGGCACTTTAAATTTCCTTCCCTTTTTTTTCTTTCTCTCAACTCCCTCAAATAGCCTGGGCTTACTGAAAAAAACAAATTTGAAATGCCAAATAAATCTTCACTCTGACTACGAAACTCCACAGTGCAAGCATTCCCTTACTGCTTGTTATTAAGTAATTTCAGTTTTCAAAATGTAATATTTTTTCCCTTTTCTGTTCTGTTCAAACTCCCTGGACCTTCTACACTCCTAATCAGTTGTTTCTCAACTGATTACCTACTAGACAGGTCAAGAAGAGTTTCATCTGCACATTCTACTGGAGCCCAGAAAGTGAGGTTAAGTGGCAAGATCAAGGACAGAGAGACAGCCAGGGGCAGAGCAAGCGCCTGGAGGCCCTACCACCCAGGGCTCTGCCTGCTCATTATTAGACTGCTGCTCAAAATCCCTTGCTGAGACTGGAGTTCTTGAAGCTTTTATCATCACCATTAAAAATATTAATGGCCCAAGAATCCAAGAGCCCAACTAGAGTTTTCTTGAAATGCCTTTCCAGGATTGAGGCACACTCTGTATGAAGTATCATTAAACCTCACTGCCCACGGACCAAAGAAGAGGAAAGAGCAACAGAATCCAACTTGTGAAACTAAAGGTGTCCTCAAAGTCACTCACATTAGCCTTTCCATCCACTCTACAAGCACATCTGTATTATTAAGAGGGCACTATTACACTAGCACTCTGGTGTCAGGATCTTCATTACCAGAAATAGAAATCATATCTGAAATGTTAAATGTTAAGCACTGTCTTTTTCCCAGGAGAGCTTAATAAATCACTTCTCTCTCTCCATTCTCTTGTCTTCTAGGCCTTGCAATTAATCCTTCCATATTTATGATGTGAGTCCAATGGAAAGAACCAAGCTATGGAGTCAGAACTACCATTCTGTTTTCAGAAAGAGGGCCTCTGTGGGCTCCAAATGTGACCTTGCCCTCAGGAAGCTGGAGCAGAGAAGCAGCTCTAGTAACCAAATGTAATGAGACATTTTCAGCTGATAGTCCTGAGCATGACCAGTTCCAAAAGGATCAAGGCTGTTACCTGAACCCAAGTAGTCAAGACCGAAAGGGATTCATCCAAGCTCACTATGGAAGATGTCTATTAACATAGCATATGAAACCAGATTTAGAGCATGAATCTTCCTAATCAACATTTGGACTGTTCACTATTAGAAGTTTGGCATTACATTAACTCATTAATATAACATTGATTAGTAGCTCGGGGGCTACATTAACTCATTAATATATTATTATTTCCCATTCTTGGAATAAAATATTGACACTCACAATTTAAAGGAGGAAAGTTTAAATTTGGTTCATGATTTGAAAGATTATAGTCCATAGCTGGCTGACTCTAAAGCAGAAAAAGGCTGTGGAAGGGTGTGGCAGAGGCGAGTCACTTATCTCATGGCAGCCAGAAAGCAGAGGGAGAAGGAAAGAGTCTGGGACAAGTTTAAAACCTTCTAGGTCATGCCCCCAGTGACTTTCCCCTTCTAAACAGGGCCTGCCTGCTAATGGCACATTCAATTATGAACTCATCAATGGATTATTCCCCACTATCCAATTACCTTCCAAAGCCTACTACTACTACTACCTATGAATACATGAGACTTTGGGGAGGATATTTTAGATATAAACCATAACAAATATTAAATTGCAATTTTGATTTTGTTTTCCTCCTGAAATGTTTGATAGCCAAAGAAAAAAGTGCTAAAAGGTTAATCCTAGGTGATGTCAGTCTGACCTTTGTCCAGCAATAGTATGCAAAAGAAGGCCACTTGAATTGTAATCCTCTTTTCAGTCAGAGGTGGCCATATGACAAAGTCATAGAAACTTTCTTAGACTTTTCAATTTCTTTATTTGGGAAAAGGTAAAACTTATCTTCAAATATTTCAACAATGACCTTAAACAACATGGGCAAAAACACATGGTGAAATGTAAAGCACTGTGTTCAAGAAACTAATATTTTTCTGTTCATCGATGCTAACCCTCTATCGTGTAAAAACTTGAGGACTCCAGTTAGAGCCAATGTCAGACTTTAATCAGCTGCAATATCTGCTTGTAAGGATTCTCTGAAGTTCTGTTGCAAGTTTTTTTTTTTCTAATAACAATGGTATCTCTATGTGCTTCTTCATGGTATATCTAGTTGCCTGTCTTCTCATCTAAAATTTTCAATGGCGTAGAAACTATTTTAAGGAATTTTTAAAACACATTTCCTGTTAAATCAAATGTTTATTGTTGATACAAGGTCTCATTAAATTGTCCAGGCTGCCTTGAATTCCTGATCCTCATGCCTCAGCCTCCATAACAGCTGTTATAGGAGGGATATGCCATCACACTCAGTCTTTATTTATTTATTTTGCATAGCAGTTCTCATCCTTTTGACATAATATGCATTTTCCCTCTGCGCCCCAAAAAATGTGAGCTCCAGGAGGGCATGTGTTTGGAGCTGCCAATTCCATTCCTTGTCTTGGAAGGAGCCTGGTCCCCCCCGCCTCCCCGCCAGAGGTCCCAGCAGTAGCAGCAGCCAGCATCCCTCCTTCAGTCCAGGACTCTCCACCCCCACCCCTGGTGCCTCCAGGCTCCTTCTCACACAGGCCTGCACAGGAAATTGATTTTATAGTTCCTGGATTGTTTTCTGGTTGTTTTTGCTGTAGTTGTGCGTGTGTGGGTGGGGGAGTTGTTTTGCTTTTTTTTTTTTTTTTTTTATGTAAAGTCCCATATACTACTGTGCTTGAGAAAACAGACATGATTAGATGCATTTTGTGCCTCCCATTGCTTGTCTGGAGTTGGTGCTCATGGATGGCTTGGTTGGCACTGCCCAAGGCCAGGAGAAGACAACACAGGCTCCCCTGGCTCTCAAGCCCAGGGTGGTAAAACAAAAGAGAAAAGTTCCTGAAGTGACGAAGAAAAAGTGCAAAAAACTGAAGAAGGTGTCTGCGAAAGAGATACTGCAGGCCTCTGGTGCCACACCAAACAAGGACAGAGTTGGCTTCTGTCTTCCTCGGTATTTGTGGACTGGACTGGGAGTCCTGGCTACCCGCTGCGGATTTCCAGTGCTTGCTTTCTACGATCAAGGTCACACTCTGGCTCTCCACTGCCTGCTCTTCCTTCTGACCCTTGTGGGAGTCCTCAACCTGGCCTGAGGAGTCTGCTTACAAACTGCTGTGTGACACCCCACAGCATGTGTGGGTCTGGCTCCTTCTGTGGGAATGGATGCTCTGCGGTCTCCCAGTTGCTCTTGCTGTGCCTGAAAGGGGCATGTGTTACACCAAGCAGCTGCCCACAAATACATACTCATTCTGCCAGTTGCCCCACACCCTTATCAGCACCTGTTACTGTGGGGGTTTTTTGTTTGTTTGTTTTGTTTTTTCTTCTCTAATGAAAAGGTGAGCCAGGCATGGTGGCACATGCATTTAATCCCAGCACTCAGGAGGCTGAGGAAGGAGGATCATTGTGAGTTTGAGACTAGCCTGGGCTACAAAGTGAGTTCGAGGCCAGCCTGAACTGCATAGTGAGACTCTGTCTCATAAAACAGCTGGGAATTTAGCTCAGTGGCCTAAGTGCCTGCCTGGCAAGCGCAAGATTGTGAGTTTGATCTCCAGTACCAGAAAAAGAAAAAAGAAAAGGTGGCAACAGCTTAAGGCGAATTAGTGCATCTTTA
The DNA here is from genome assembly GCA_004363535.1 of Dasyprocta punctata. Classification (NCBI taxonomy): domain Eukaryota; kingdom Metazoa; phylum Chordata; class Mammalia; order Rodentia; family Dasyproctidae; genus Dasyprocta; species Dasyprocta punctata. Next base: position 1,520 of record RJWM01032826.1, on the reverse strand, counting down.
ATAAACACAGTTGAGCCTCTTTTAAAATAAAATAAAATAAAATAAAATATAATAAAATAAAATAAAATAAAATATTGCCATAAAGCTTTCAGGAAAATCTGCACTTTTATCTAACCCAGTCTCATCATGCAAACAAACAGAAATTGCTAAGACTATTTGGGAAGCAGCCTTCACTTAAAGCAAGCCCTCTGTATTTGTCAGCTTTGCATTGCCTCTGGCAATAGTGTCACATCATGGCAGGAGCACTTGCAGAGCAGACTTTTTATAACATGAGTCAGGACTCAGGGACCCAGAGGACTAGTGAGGGTCCCATAAATCCTTTCAAAGATACACCTTTCAGTGTTCTAAGAACTCCCATAAGGCCCCACCTCCTAAAGATTCACAGTTCCTCCCAACATTGCCACTTAAAACTCCAAAGAAGAAAATCATAGTCCCCTAACATGTGATCTCTGCTGCTGTATTTGCACACTTAGCAAGTTTGTAATTATTTCGTTCAGTCTCTGTATTAATCAGCTTTTTGGTTGCTGTAAAAAAATACTTAACATCTGCAATTCAAAGGCGGAGAGATTTATTTGGTTCATGGTTCAAAGGATTTGGTTCATGGTCAGTTAACTCCAAGGTGGAATAGTGTGGCCAAGCAAAAATGCTTAGTTCATGGTACCTAGGAGTCTGTGCATATGGAAAGAGCATTAGTGAGAATGGTTACCCCAAAGGCCCACCCCCAGTGGCCCACCTCTTCCAACTGCACCCCACTTCCTAACAGCACACTCAGTCAAGACCATCATGGATTAATCCACTGTGGGTATTGCACCCCCATGATCCAATCACCTCTCCAGGAGTCTCTTAATTCAGTCAAATTGAGAGTAAAGCTTAACTGTCACAGCCCCCATGCTCACAGAACCCACCTACTAGTAATGAGTGTCAGAGTCCTCTCCAGATTTAGCCATGCACCTGAGCCTTTGAAACTTATCAAAGACATTAGAACATCATCATCTAGCTGGGAAAACTACCCGGGAAAACTATGGGCCCCATAATGAGAAAATGTCTGTCTAAGGATTCAGGATACTGAGAGCAGCCTCATACTTCAGCCACCTGTAGGAGCAGAGAGGTCCCTCCTCACTCTCACAGCCATGATTTAGACATTTTTAGCTCCTCTCAACCTCAGAGAAAATCGGATCTGAATACAGATGCAGAGGAAAAGAAATGATAACAAGTCAAGGCTTAATTTTAATGCAAACCTTTTTTATTCCCCAGTGCAGAAGTCTCATTAAAGAAACAGCAGGATGCTGACAGGAAACTGTTTGTAAGTAGAAATAACACTTATTATAACAAGTCGGAACAGCAGGCAGAGAGGTTTGTTTGTTTGTTAATTATATCTGGTTTTATTTTCTAATGAGTGCCTTAAGAAAGGGGGGAGGATTCCAACAGCTGTTTGAAACCAACTTTTAAATTCTCATAGAAAGAGGACATGAGCAGTAAGCACAGTCTTGTGCTACGAGCCAAAAGAAGGCCTCCCTCAC
>RJWM01032825.1:0-20981 GCA_004363535.1 Dasyprocta punctata | reverse complement strand
ATATAGAAGGCATTTCTCTGCTCGTTGCCAAGCAAGTTCACTAATGCAACAACAGAAAATGTCAGGAGCTATTGGTTAAACAGATGATCCCTCAAAGTGATTTTGCACTGTGTCATTTCCCTGAAGTTTTCTTAATAAAAATGTTAAAGTTAATGTTTCTCAGACTTTATAATGCACACAGGTCCCCTGAGGGTCTTGTCTACAATGCAAATTCTGATTCAGTAAGTCTAAAGTTCAGTAAGCTTCCTACTTTGAGTGCCTTTCAGATGCCAGACTTTTGGCTGTAGATGGAAAAATAGGTGACTCCCTTCTTCATTTCTGTTCCTGTCCTTGCTAGTTTGAACTTGAGTGTCTCTCTTCAATCTGTCCAGGTTTGGTCGCTGGCTGCAGTGGCCACAGACCTTTGTCTTGGTCCGAAGTCTGACCCAGATTTGGAAACCCCCTGGGCTCGGCATCCTTTTGGACGACAGCTGCTGGAATCCTTGTACGTTTTGAGAACTAAAAGTGAGGAAAATGAGTGATGCCAGTTGTAGGTCTGTAAATACATTAGCTATTATTGCCTAAGGAAGAGGTACAGAAGCCTGAGGAATGAGAAGAAGTAGGATCTTTCCTTTTAGCTCTGAAATAACCTCTGTGCAGAATGATAAGTTTCTTCTTGGTGATGGGATTTGGTTCCTGGGAACAGATTAGAAAATTGCAAGTTGATGTTTGTGTTCTCCCAACACAAGGACCCTTTCTCCCTCTTAAACAACTCATGGAAATGTTGAGTTTGTGTTCAATGTATTGCACTAAATATGGCAAGCTATAATTATAATCTACAGAATAATTCACCACCAAGTAAGACACATGGCTGTCCATTAACATCAAGGCTCAGGGCCTGGGCAGGGAACTTCCTATCCCTCGGGTTAGGGTTTGCTTCCCTTGCTCACTGAGGCCAGGCCTGAACATCTGCTCCCGTCCCATTGCCTCATCTTTAATGCAGGGGTGATAATGCAATTTATACAGTTCACACGAGAGTCCGATGTAACAGTGTGTGTGAAAACACTTAAAATATTAGGCACCGAGTGATAGGAAGGTACATTGCTTTGTCACAGAGGCAAAGACCTCCTGATCCCTAACTCACGGTCTAGTGTAGTAGTCATGAAAGACAAAGGGACAGGAGTGCCTAAAAGATGGAGATATTCTTTGTCGATCTTATTTAGTAGTTTATATGTGTGCCAGATGTGATGGCACTTGCCTGTAACCCTAGCTATTCAAGAGGTTGAGGCAGAAGGATCTCAAGTTCAAGGCCAGCATGGGCAATTAAGTGATATTCTGTCTCAAAATTTATAAAAGAGAAATCTGAAAAGGGATGCAAGTGTAGTTCAGCAATAGAATGCTTGCTTAGCATGCATGAGTCCCTGAATCCAATCCTTAGTACTGGAAAAATGAAAACAAAAAGAGTCATATTCATAATGCCATCTCCACAGTCATTGGATGGCCTGCACCTCCCTCTGCAGAGGTCTGGCGTTCTCTGGGCGAGTGCCTGTGGCTTTAGTTTACTTGCGTGGCACATGTGGGAGTGGCCTGCAGAGCAGCGCATCTGCCCTAGAGTTGGGTGGAGAGCGTGTGGGCTGCTCATGCTGATATCCGGCTGGCCTGTGTGGTTCACAGGAAGCTGCATCCAAGTCAGTCCCCAAGTCTGGGTGCCAACCAGAGTTTTCAGAATGGATTCTTAGTCCGTTTGTAATTTTCCCTTATTATTCCAAAAAAATGCAGCCAGACTCACAGTCAGTAGTCAGACCCTGCATCTGTAAAGCCCCAGTTCCGGGAGGGGTTTGGAGGCACAGCCTGCTTTGTGGCGGTCACCACCGTAACTGTGACCGTTGTCCGTCTTGCCTCCTATTCTTCATTGTTTTCTCCTCACACCCGCGTCTCCAGGTTGGCGCATTACTGCCGGCTGCGGGACGTTCAGACCTTGGCTATGCTCTGCAGCGTGTTTGAAGCCCAGTCTCGGCCTCAGGGACTGCCAAACCCCTTCGGGTCTTTTCCTAACCGTACTTCCAATCTCATGGTGTCCCACAGTCGATATGTGAGTATGTGCCTTTCGGATTTGCACCGGATTTTTTCCATAACGTAAACCTTGATGTACAACAATGTTCTGATGCTAGTCCTGTGTGTCCCCTTCCGTCTAGCCCAGCTTTACCTCCTCGGGATCCTGCTCCAGTATGTCAGACCCAGGCCTCAGCACCGGTGGCTGGAACATAGGTTGGTTTGGAGTGATGCTGCCTGCACTGGATAGTCAGCCCTCTAGACACTGGGTGCAGGTTGTGCATGTGTAATCTGTCTCCGTCACTTTCCCGTCACAGGGGCACAGTACCCGACGCTCACAATTTTAAAGGAGAGCCTTATTTTGGCTCATAGTGATAGTCCATGGTCAGCTGACCCCAAGGCAGGAAGGGCATGATAGAAGGAAAGCTGCCCACATTATGGCGGCCAGGAAGTGGAGAGAGGAGAGGAGCTGGGGCGGGAGATAAACCCTTCCAGGCCACACCCCAGTGGCCCACCTCCTAACACCAAGTCCACGCATGGCGAATTCCACTCATCTTCCAAAAAGGATGAGGGGGTTGGGGGGAGTTCCAGGTCTGAACCCTTACATAATCTTTCGCCAGTGCATATTCTCCATGTTTTCCTTCGTTTCTCATTTCTTTCTCCATGTAGTGTGATAGGGTTACTCTTCCAGGAAGGCCTGGCCTTGCATGCTGAATGGACCATTTTCTGAAAGGTCTGGACTTTGCTGGGTTGCTTTGCATCTTATAACCAGGAAAAATTGATGCTGGGACTCACTACCCTTCACCCCAAAAACCTAATCTTAATTCTTTCTTCTTCACGTGCCCCTTTCCTTGATCGTCTGCTGTTCCCTATCATCCATCTCATTCCATGACTGGTTTCAGTTTAGAGGAATAAAGCTGGGCCCAAACCCAGCTGGCCATAAGGTCTATTCCTTGAATAGGTGTCTGTGTTTCCTGGATTTTTGAAATTTCATTTTTAAAAATGATCTTAATTTTCTTGATTATAATAGTTATGTATGAGCCAGGCACTGTGTTACATCCCCATATTTGCAGCTACTTACAAGGGTGGGGCAGGAGGATCAACTGAACTTATGAATTCAAGGCCACCCTGGGCAAAATAGTAAGACCTTGTCTCCTAAAAAATAAATAAATAAAAATAGTACATGCCCAGTGAAGAAAACAAAGTGTTAGAGAAGAAAATAGTAATTATTGATCTGTCACTTAGGAGTAACATCGATTAACATTTTTGTGCTGGTTAGCTTTCTGTTGCTGTGACAGACAAATACCATAAAGGAGGCAAGGTTTATTTAGGCTCACGGTTTTAGAGGTCTCAGTTCATGGTCAGCTGGCTCCATTGCTCTTAGCACCATGGCGAAGTCAGAAACAAACCTTGGTGGGGGAAACCTTGGTGCTTCAGACATGTAGGAAGCAGAGAGAAGAGAGAGATCCAGAGAGGAAGGGCCAGGGACCACATTTGGTACCCAGGTCACACCCCTATGATCCACCGCCTTCTACTAGGCCCAGCCGCTTTCTATCACCTCCCAATAAAGCCACAAACGATGAGCCGGGCGTGGTGGTGCACGCCTTTAATCGCAGCATCGAGAGGCTGAGGTAGGCGGAGCGTTGTGAGTTCGAGGCCGGCTTGGGCTACAACGCGAGCACAAGGCCAGCCTGAGCTACATAGTGCGACCCTGCCTCAAAAAACCAGGGCCGGGAGTTTGGCTCAGTGCCTTAAGTGCCTGCCCTGGCAGGCGCGAGGTTGTGAGTTCAATCCCTGGTGCCGAGGAAAAAAAAAAAGCCACAAACGATGATCTCACCAGTGGGTTAACCCACTGAAGAAGTGAGAAAACTCACAATCCAGTCACTTCCCAGAAGCCTGTTAACAACCAATCCTTCAACTCAGCCTTTCTGGGAGGATCCCAGCCATAGCAATTCTAGAACGTTTTCTTGTAATCTGTATGTAAGAGTATGCATGTGTGTATGCACACCTGCATATGTGTACATACGCTATTTCATATGCTGCTTTTAATTTTATCAAGGACGTTTTCTCATGTCATTTAACAGATCTTTATAAACAATCACTGCTTCACATTCTGTGTCATTGTACCACAATTCACCTTATTATCATGTGTACTTAGTACCAAGTTCCCTTAGTAGTAACACCTGGACAAAGAGTTCTGTTTAGTTATATTTCTGAGTCTTCAGTCTGGTCTGTTTTTCTTCCAGGGAATCAGTTATAGTACGCGAATTTTCCAGTGGTTTTCATGCTTTCTCTGATGCCCCTCTTCCTGTCCCCTTTGCTTTCTCCAGCTGGGAGGGAGGCTGAGCACGTGTCCTCCCCATGGGGAGAGTCTTCTCCAGAAGAGCTCCGTTTCGGGAGTCTCACCTACAGTGACCCTCGGGACAGGGAGCGCGACCAACATGACAAAAATAAAAGGTAATCACCTTCCTGGGGGGTAGCTGCAGTTCCAGAACTTGATTCTCCAAAAGCAGGCCTCTTGCTTTAATAAAGACAATATTAAGTGCCATGTGGTATCAGGATTTTTGCTTTTTTTTTCCTCCTTCTCTCCTTCTCTCCCTTCCTCTCTCTTCTTCACTTTCTGGCCTCTTTCTCCCCCTACCTCATGGAATCCAGTGCGTTTGTGCTGAGCTACATCCCTACCCCTTTGTAAATTTTTAAATTTTGAGACAAGGTGTCACCCTCTTGCCTAAGCTGGCTTTGAACTCCCAGTCCTGCTGCCTCAGCACCCACTAAAGTTCTGAAATTGCAGGCCTGCGCCACCACCACACCCGGCTTCAAGCTTGTTTCTTCTTTAAGGAACTAATAGGAAATGTTTTCAATTTCATTCAGGCTTCTGGACCCAGCCAACACCCAGCAATTTGATGACTTTAAGAAATGCTATGGAGAAATCCTCTACCGTTGGGGTCTGAGAGAGAAACGAGCAGAAGTGCTGAAGTTTGTGTCCTGTCCTCCTGATCCTCACAAAGGGATCGGTGAATATGAATTTCTTCCTTTTCCTGTCCCTGGCCGAAAGGTTCTGTCATTTCATTTGTCGTAGCCTCAGACTTGGAATGAAGTTTCAGCTTTTCATGATAAGCAGAAATTTCTGGAGCATCTTGAATCTGTTTTGAGCTTTTGAAAACCCTTGCATTTCATAACAAGATGAACTTTTTGTTGGAGCAGAAGTAGTTTGAGACCCGGCACTGAGCGGAAGGAGAGCTGTGTGTTCACTTACTTGGCTCATGCATTTCAGGCCCCATTCGGTGCTCACACATCCTCTTGTGGAGCCGACAGCCAAGTGGGGGGAAATTAAGTAATTACAAATTATGCCAAATATTAAAGAAGAGACAAAACTGATGTTGGGGCAGGGAGAGCAGGAGGGGAGAGTTGCAGGAGGCAGTTGGAGTACACTGGGGAGACCATGCTGAGGGACTGAGGGCCAAGGCATGGGAAGGAGCTGCCAGCCAGAGCGGCAGGAAGAGCAGCACTGGATGTAGAGGCAGCAGGCCGCAGAGAAGTGACTTGTTGCTTTGAAGGGCTGAAGGAAGGCCAGTGGCTGGAGCACAGCAAGCAAGAAGAGTGGAATAAAATTAGAGTGGGTTGCTGCGCACAGTGGTGCACACTTGCAGTCCCAGCACTCGGGAGGCTGAGGCAGGAGGATCATGAGTTTGAGCCCAACCTGAGCTACATAGCAATTTCAAGCTGGCCTGTGCTGTGTAGGAAGACCTTGTCTCAAAAAACAAGAGAGAGAATGGGTATAGAAGTGCAGTTGGACAGGAGGAACAACTTCTAATGTTCTATAGCATAGTAGGGTAACTATGGTAGGAAACGATTAACTGAGTATTTTAGAATAGCTCATAGAGAGGATTTTGAATGTTCTCAACACAAACAAATGATTAACGTCTGAGGTGATATGTCAGTTACTCTGATCTGATCATTATACATTGTATTAGTGGACAGAGTGAAGTGTCACATTGTACCCGATAAACAGGTACCATTATATGTCACTTAAATTAGTAAAATATTTTAACAGTAGCATAAACAGAAAAACCAAGATTGTAGGATATTAGGGCCATAGCAGGCAAGGATTTGTAGGTTGTGGGAAAAAACTGGGGTTGTATCTTAACTCCAGTAGCGAGCTTCAGAGGGCATTAAAAAGCAATATGCCAAAGACATAAAATAAAGAGCGACCTGCTGCAGTGTACACCTTAGGAGGGTCTCCTTGGCTCTTAGGAAGGAAGGATTGCAGGAGGGCAGAATAGAAGTAGGAAGACCATTTGGAGGTCGGCAGCCGGCTCTGAGGGCGTTACTGGAGGCAGAGAGAGATGAGTAGATTAAAAATACATCCAAGAGGCCGGCTCGACATGACTTGCTAATAAATTGCGTGTGGGACTGAGGAAGGAAGACAAAGCTTGGCTGACTCCTAGATTTCCAACGTGAGCAACGGGGCAGCTGGCGATGCCGTATTCTCAGAGGGAAAAGATTGCTTGGTTCGGGATCTGCAGAGGTGCCGGAGACAGGGACTGCAGGAGTCTCGTGCACTGCGGGACGGGAGTGGCGCTCAGGAAAGATGGGGGCGGGAGTCCGGAATCGCAGCTGGGCGGATGGGTGGGTTTCCCTGGGAGCCAGAGGTGAGAACCCAGCTTGGCGTGAGCACGGGTGACAGCCTGGCCGTCCACCTGCCTGGGTCTTGATAGGAGCGAGTGCTTGGAGCTGGGTCAAAGGGGAAGAGCCAGAGATAGAGCCACCAAATGAGATGCCACTGAGTTTGAGGAAAAGCTAGACTGTGATGTGAGTGCTCCTAAGCAAAAAGACTTTTTGAAAGGGAGAAATGGAAGACTGCCAAAGAGAGTGGGCTGAACACTGATTTCCTCTCTCCTCAGACTCACCCAAGCGTCTGTACAGAGCTTTTCTGAAAAGGCGTCACTGTGCGAGAAGTAATGTCGCCAGTGAAACGTGGGCTCTGGGAAGCAGATAGGTGGCTGATTTTACAGGGCCTGCTAAGCCGAGCCTGGCCTGGCAGTTGGGAGGCAGAGGGGTCCACTGCACAGTCCCCATGTGTCTCGGCCATCAGTAGTCCCTGCGACCTCTGGGAGGGGCTTGAAGGTGGGATTAAAAGTCAGAGTCTTGTGGGTTGGCTTTTAGGGTCCCCACGTTTCCCTCCTAGTTTGCAAAGCAGGATATCACCCCTCCTGTACCCCAGCAGAAAGCTGGAAATTTATTCTCCAGAGAAAGCGAACACTTTCCCACATTGAGTGGGCCACCAAATACCCACACTGATGAAGGGAGAAAGACCAGGGAGGCAGAGGCAACCTCGAAAGCTTTCAGACACAAAACAGGACACATATGAGGGATGAGGACGATGGATGCCTCTGAGGAACAGTTCTGGAAACTAGAAGAGAGCGCACCACTATCTCCAAAATTTTCTAGAAAATGATTCTTGCCAGATTCTGAACCCTGATTATCAGTCACACATGAAAGTGGACCTTCAACCTACATAAGAAGGAGGACTAGATTCAGCACAGGAAGTGAAGGGGTCAGATGCTGATGGAGGGGCTCGCTATGACAGCCCTAGATAGATAGTCCTGTCCCCACTGGGGCCTCAGGGGCCTCGGCTCCAGAGACAGCAGATTGAAAATAACGTACCTGGTCTATTGGTGTGTTCAGTGTATTTATAGAAGAATCAGATATTTGGGGGAGAGTTTGGAGATGAATCATTGATAAGCACATAGCAAAGTAAGCACATGAAAAAAATGAGACAGTTACTAATCCTGGGAAAAGCAAAATGTGCAGGAAAGGAAAAGTGTCTTAGTACATAGGTGAATGATGTTTACCTAGGTGAATAATGTACAAGCAGAATGCGACCCAGCCAGATAGAACTGGGGGAAAGACGAGGGGCAGGTGGGGTGTGTGACTGGGGGGACAGGTTGGGGTGGCGAAGGAGTGGCTACTGTGGAAAATCGTAGCTAGTCAGTAGATAATGTTTACAAATTATATCTGGGAAATGACGTGGTAAATATGCTGGTTCAAGATAAGGTAAAAACAAAAGAAACATTTTAATGAACTGAAAAGATTTCTTCTAGGGTAGCTGGGCGTGGTGGCACATGCCTTTAATCCCAGCACTTGGGAGGCTGAGGTAGGAGGAGCGCTGTGAGTTCAAGGCTGGCCTGGGCTACAACGCGAGCACAAGGCCGGCCTGAGCTACATAGTGCGACCCTGCCTCAAAAAACTAGGGCTGGGAGTTTGGCTCAGTGGTTTAAGCGCCTGTCTGGCAGGCACGAGGTTGTGAGTTTGATACCCTGGTGCCAAAAAAAAAAAAAGATTTCTTCTAGGGAGTAATGAGATGTGAGCTAGGAGGGAATGCTGGGTTTTGTAAGATGAGTAGAATTATTTGACCTTTTGGTGAGGAGTTGAGACAGGGTATTGCTATGTAATTCAGGGTGGCTTTGAACTCACTATGTAGCCCAGGCTGGCCTCAAATTTGCAGTAATCCTCCTGCCTCAGTCTCCCAAGTGCTGGGATTACAGATGTGCACTATCATTCGGCTCTTGACTCCAGTTGTCTGTATACATAGTTCAGTTTGGAAAACCAAATGAAGCAGTACTTGCAATTAGTCAATAACAAAGATTAATTTAATATGGCGTATTTTAGCACATGTACTTGAAGAAATGCAAAGACACAAAATGGTGTTTGGGCAACATATGTTTTCAGAGCTACGGGCAAGTATACTAGGAAGAGATTAATGATAGCCTGGAACGATTTGTCTTTTAAAATTAGTTTTTAGGAAAACATAAATCACAGAGACAGGGAACTGAGATATCAGTCCATCAGTCAGTTTAACCCTTACTGGCACCTACTATTTAATTCTGTGGGATGTGCTGAGAAATAGGTATGGTTTGGAGTAGAGGCAAGAAGTTGGTAATCCAGTCAGAGTTTGAAGCATAAACTCATGAACACTTACATGATAGTCAGGAATTAACAGCATGAAACTGGATGTGGAGACAGGAGGATCCCAAGTTCAAGGCCTGTCCTACCTATCAAGTTGAAGAACAGCCTGAACTATAAGGCCCTGCCTGTCGCTCTCTTTTTTTTTTTTTTTTTTTTGGTGGGTACGGGGAATTGAACTCAGGACCTTGTGTTTGCCAGGCAGGCTCTGCACCACTGAGCTATATCCCTGGCCCAACCCTGTCTCATTTTAGAACAAAAATAAATAAATAAATAAATAAAAGCCAAGAATGAATAGTATGTCTTATAGGAATTAAAATAGTATCACAAGCTGGGTGTGGCGGCACATGCCTGTAATCCTAGTGCTTGGGAGGCTGAGGCAGGAGGATACCCATGAGTTCAAGGCCAACCTGGAGCTCAAGGCCAGCCTGAAATACAGGGCAAACCCTGTCTCAAAACACATAGACACACACACACACACACACACACACACCAATATCACAAGGTTTCAAAAAGGAGGCAGGAATATTACAGAGATTTTCAGGCAAAAACATTAAGAGAGCTAGTTTTTATCAGTAAAGCTTTCCAAGGTAGCCTGTCCAGACTTTGGCGGCATTGGCTGTCCAGATCTGGGACACAGCAGGGTGTTGTGTTTTGTTATTAATTTGTCCTTTATGCAGTGCTGGGAATGGAACCCAGAGCCTCCCATATGCTAGTCAAAGCTCACTACCACTTAGCTGCATCCCTACCCCTTTTGAAGATTTCTGAGACAGGGTCTTGCTGAGCTGCCAAGGCCAAGTCCTGAGTTACGGGCCTGCACCACCACCAGGCTGTCTACTGGGTTTGGGAAAAACTACCCAGGGCTCCCAAGGCCGTAAGGTGGTCTTTTCAGGGATGAACTGCAGCGGTTTCCTCTGCTGCTTTATCTTCCCTGCAAGGGTCATCCAGGATCTGCAGGCCTCATCATAGCAAACTTGAAGGATAAAGTTGTTCTCACACATAGGAAGTTAGATCCTAATTGGAGGGGCTCAAGTCTTCACTTATTTGGGGAGCATAATGCTAGACAGACTGTTCCTTTTTTTTAAAAAATCTAAGTGGATTTTTGTTTTCTTGGTTTTCCACCCACGCAGTGTGTGATGAGCTTGGTTATAGCAGTGGCAAAGTGAGGGGAAGGCTTTGCCTTTTCAGCCTCTCCATGGGGAAAATCCCTTTCCCAGAGATGCAGGTCTGCCCATTTAAGTTTCATTCAGCTGTTTTCTGGTTCAGTTTATTAACTTAGTGTCTTACCTGTTTGGCTGGTTTTATTTACGTTTGTGCCCTTTTTGTTGCATGGTTAACTAACTAGCGTCATCTGCCTTTGGAGTTAGCATCTGTCTGGTGGCTTTGTGAAACCTCAGAATCATAATTTGATTGTTCTGTGTGTTTCAAGTTTTTCCTTCTCCTTTCTCTTCTCTTTCCTCTTCCTTCTCCTGGGGATTTAACCCAGGGCTTTCACACTGAGCTACATCCCCAGCCCATTTTTTATTTTGAGACAGGATCTCACTAAATCACTAATTTGCCCATGCTGGACTTGAATTTGTGATCCTCCTGCCTCAGCCTTCCAGAGTGCAGGGATTATCGGTATGTTCTACCACATCCAGCTCTGAAGTATTTTATCACTCTTCATTATTTGTCTGTGAGGGGCCAAGAATAACCCATTTCTCCTCTGCCAGGTTTCAGTTCCAAAACCAATACTGTGCCTCTTACCTGTGCCTCTTACCTGTGATCCCCAAGTTTGTCACTGTTCCTGGCCTGTCAGTCAGGACGACTCTGCTTGTGTACAGCTGGGAGCCCCTAAGGCAAAGAGTAGTTTTCTGGGAGGATCTGCACTTCATGTCTGTACATAAAGCGTCTTCCTCCCCCTAAAAATGGTGCATTAAACCCAGTTAAATGACACTGGGATTTAAATGTGACCTTTTGGGAGTGATGTTGGCCATAAACTTAATTTATCCATTTGTATCCTGATAAGAAGGCAGATTCTTATTGAACCTCCTTAAATAATTTTTCATGATCAGGCCATTTGTTTGACAGCCATTGTTTTGAGCAGTTACGTAGATAAGGTCAATCAGTGTAGAACTGTTCCCTATGGAATTGCTGTTCCTAAGTCTTCCTGATGAAATAGTGTTATAATCTACATTGAGATCTTTTTTGGATGTTTTCCTTATGAATTCTGGAAGACTAACTGGAGCAAGATATGTTCACTTCAATTTACCTAAGTATAGTCTGTCAGTAAAAAGGATGAAGATATGGTATGTGTATGTACCAGTATCCTACCCCACAGTGAATGTGTTTAGTTTCATAAAAATGAATACGCTTATTAACGCATTAAAAAATGTGTAACCTGTTAAGATGAGGGTTCGAGGTGGAACAAGAAAAAGCAAGCTTTCTACTAGAAAATAGGCCATTGACCATCATTAAATTTTTTCATCAGTTTTATTCAGTCCTTAGTATCCTGTTATAAAAACTGTCCCCGTTGGAAGGACAGCGGGGAGGAACCAAGCCTGGGTAATTTGCAGAGGTGGCAGCGTGGAGAGGAAGGAGTGCCTGCCCCCGAGTGCCTGACCTCAGGGAAGTGAGCGCCAGCTGGTGAGGAGCGCTGAGGCACGTGGAGGAGCTCACAGGGACAGCCCTGTGGGAACGGAGAAACACGGTGTCGCTGGTGGTGTGAAGCGAGACACACTTCTTGATGGTGGGCCCTCCTCAAGGGCCACTTCGCTCCCTGGAGCAGATGTGGAGGGGCCAGGGACACAGACTCGCACATGTGCCAGCTGCTACATTGCAGGAGGAGGGGCAAGGAGTTGAGTGTATTTGCCGAGAAGTGATTTTAAAGTCGGTCCTGTAAGCTGAGTATAGTATCGCATGCCCGTCATCCCAGCACCCCAGAAAGCGGAGGCAGGAGGATCGCCACGCTCAGCAGAAGCAACTAAGTAGGACCATACCTCAAAATACAACATTTTTAAAGGGCTGAGATGTAGCTCATTGGGAAGGTCCTGGGTTCAATCCCCAGTGCCACAAAATAAATAAATAAAGCTGGCCATGTAATTTCAGGTTGAGCTCAGGGCAGGCGCAACCAGAAGGGGGCCAGTAGACTGCAGGGCCCCAGTGGGGTGCATTTTAGAGATACCAAGGCTTACACTGAGGACTGAAGTAGGTTGGGTTGTGCAGATGTGGGCTCAGCCTCACAGTCTCTTCCAAGAGGCAGGACCCATGCCTGGCAGAGAGATGGAACAGAGCGAATGTAGCCATCTCACCTCCCACCAGTGGGGAGGCAGGCAGGAAGGTGGGCTGGCTGAATAGTGGTGCACATCTGTGATCTCATCACTCAGGAGGCTGAGGCAGGAGGATCCCAGCGAGTTCGAGGCCACCCTGAACAACATAGAGAGACCCCCGTCTCAAAAAAAGGAAAGCAGGCTGTTAAGTTGGTAAAACCAGTGGACTTTCACCCAAAATGTTTCCAAGCCGTTCCATTCTTTCAGCGAATCACATGCCAGCCCCTGCCAGCTGTGGGGCCAGAGGAGGCAGTGGGTTCCCACAGGCCGGCCGCCCCTCCGTCCTCGCCCTGCCACTGCAGTGAGTGGCCCCACGTTAGGAGACATACCTACACTGCAGAAGTAGTTCTGCTATTTTTTTTAAAAAGGTGCCGGTCGTGGATGCGCATACCTGTAATCCCAGCACTGCAGGGCCCCAGAGGCTAAGGCAGGAAGGAGCTCAAGGCCGGCCTGGACTACCTAGCAATACCCTACCTCAAAAAACAAGAGAGAGGGAAAGGAGCACCACTGGCCTGACAGAACCCCGAGGGCGGTTGTCTCTCCTCCTGACAGTGCCCAGTCTCACAGCACCTCTTGTTTTGCCCATCTCTGCCCGTCTGCAGAGTTCGGTGTGTACTGCAGCCACTGCCGGAGCGAGGTGCGCGGCACGCAGTGTGCCATCTGCAAAGGCTTCACGTTCCAGTGCGCCATCTGCCACGTGGCCGTGCGGGGCTCATCCAACTTCTGCCTGACCTGCGGGCACGGCGGCCACACCAGCCACATGATGGAGTGGTTCCGGACCCAGGAGGTGTGTCCCACAGGGTGTGGGTGCCACTGCCTGCTGGAAAGCACCTTCTGAGCTCACAGACCTTGAGCCTGGTGGAAATCCCAGAGGACCCCGCAAATGCCAGCGAAAACCTTGTGCCAGGGGAATCTCCAGACTCGGTTCGTCCCTAGCAACACGAGCAGGTTCCCCTTGCAGACTGCCACTGCCGCAGCTGCTCCCCAGGAGCCTTTGTGGTCTCTTATCTTTGGCTGCCCTAGCTTGGATGTCACTGGCCGAAGGGGAGGCCAGGGTCACAGAGCTGATTCTGTCTGCACCCACTGAGTTACCACAGTGCAAGGTTTCATGGCGGGAAGCACCTGCCTACAGAGCCAGCATCAACCACCCCAAGGTGTGAGGCCTGTGCCACCAGCGGACTCTGCTGATGCCCATATAGAAACCAAGGCAGCTACAGAAGAGTCTCCTGAGCCACAGGGCAGTGCATAGAATGGAATCAACAAGCGAGCCCATGACATCCAGGGCTTTAGAAGATACTGGCATCAGCATTTGATAAGCTGATGGACACGGCCATCTGAAACAGGACACTGAACATGTAAAATGCGATGTGCTTAAGGATTCCTAAGATATATTTTTTTATCTCACCTCCAGCTGCTTTCCCTTGACTAATAAAATTCTAGTAATTGTTTTTTTTTTAAAAAAAAGTTGTACATCTAGGTGAATCGTTTTTTACCCTACTTATGATTGAAGTTAGCTATTTTGGGTAGAACCAAAATCAGTGCTCTGCTTTTTAAAGGAAATGCTGATTGACTTTGGTCACCTGACAGGAGAAAATAGACTTCGTTTGACATTTAAGGTTTTACTCCTAAGAGTCTTACAATTTTTTCTTGTAACGAAAGGAAGGTGAGATTGCATTTGCAGCATTGGCATGAAAGTTCCTTCTGCCTCTATATAGACTGGTGGCGGTCCGGGGAACACCTTATTCTTATTGGGCTCCTCTGCAAATATTACCCAGGTTTATCTGTGGTCCATGGTCTCATGTCTGCACCACTTCTTTAGAATGATTTTCAACTGTTCACTTTTTTATGTGCAGGAAAGAGAAATCCTCTGTATTTCTTTTTTGTTTGTGTTTTTTTTTTTGGTACCGGGGATCGAACTCACAACCTCGCACCTGCCAGCCAGGAGCCTAGGCCACTGAGCTAAATCCCCAGCCCATTGAGCTAAATCCCTGGCCCGAAATCCTCTTTATTTCTATTGAAATCCCTATTAGAATTTTACAGTTCCAAATTGACTAACTTAAGGCATATAAATAACTACGTGTCCCATGATAGTAGTGTCATATGTCACCGTGTTTCAAACTCCAAGCCAGGACTCATTAATGAATTGTGAAATCAATGCTGTGGATAAAGCCAGCACTTAAAGACAATGAACTAAAGTAGAAGAGAAACAATCAGAATGCGTTAGCATAGTTAAGGTAAATAATGTTTTGTGTAACTTGTTTACAAGTGTGTCCTGGATCGTTATATAAACTCAGTGTCTTACTGAAGGTTGGAGTCATAAATATTATCAAACTACCAGTTTAGATGATGCTCACACCTCATCCCCTGTGCAGACACCATTGTGGAAGTACAGGGCTTAGATCCTGCAGTGAGACCGAAGACTTAACACTGGGTTCTGACCCGAGTGTCGGTGCCGGGGTGAGCGGCCAGGGGCACTGGGTGAGGGAGAGAGGCCCCTGACTTCCCAGTGTGTTCGCTTCCTCTCTTCCCTGGTTTGGGTTGTGGCTGCTGTGTCAGTGACCCCAGAATCGGTTGACTGATTGACACAGAGATCAAGGGTCTGTTGTGTCACTTAGTGAATTCACATTGCAGAGAACAATCGTTTCCTGTCCCCTGCTGCTGAAACTAATGTAAACATCTGCCCCTGTGGGTCCCCATCGAAAATGAGATGTTTTTCTTAGTTTATGGTTGTCTTTCAAAACAGAAAAATATTCCTGGAGGGTATGAAGCAATTTTAAGTTTAAAACATTACATAATGTCTTCTTTCGATGTGTGAATTCCTTTTGAATTTCTACATTACCAGAACAAAAGTCTAATGAAAAAAAAATCTCGTTTGGAAACATGGTCTGGATGATAGCCATGGTCCATGTACTCTCAACCTCAGAACGGATTATCGTTTGTAAACACGCTATAAACTGTTTGTAAACACGTTATAAACTGTGTTTCAAAGTGTCTCTGAGCTTGGCAAGAAAAACTGGGCCAGCACCTTATTTGTGCAACAGAAACAATAGGTTGCTCAGTCCGATTGCCACAAAGAATAGGCCGAGCCTTCCAGACGAGCACCAGGTTGAGTTGGTGCCCTCATCTCTAGACTGCTCAAAGCCCAAACGGTGTGATGCTTTTCTCATTGACACTGTATAGAATCTGCAATGTTTAAAAATGCTTCTGACTTTCATTGAACACCGAAATGGGTTCAGGTTGAATTCGGCACATCGCCGCCATGCTGGGCACTGCACCCCTTACACTGTGGTTCCCTCCGTGGGCTGGCAGCATTGAGGAGTCAGCCAGTGGCTTTCAGTGGCTTAAGGTAGCAGGAACTAAGGAAGGGACAGGGGTCAGGTGTTGTGTCCGAAGACGAGGATCCCCTTGGGCGGAAAGAAGCGGGGAGCCATCCATAGTTTCCATACAACTGAATGACTTCTGAGAAGATTGATTTTGTTAGCTGTAGAAAAATAGTTCAGAATGCAGGATTATAAATTGAACTGCTACTTCATGGCTTCCTGTTTCACACAGTCCTCAGCCCAGGGGCCACATTGGTATTATACACACACCCAAGAGCCAGATGCCAGGTGATAAAATATACTGTGGTTTTCTCTTTCTTCTTAGAAGCCAACATTGTTACCAGAGTCAGAAATAAATTTGCCATATTGGTGTTCTGTCATATTGGCAAATTCGGGTCTCCGCAATATCACCGATCTGGTATTTTTTCCTTCAACTTCAGAAGAACTGGCTTTTTTCATCAGGTTATTTAGCAACAAATGAGCAGTGGGCAAAGGTGAGCCATAAAAGTGAGGGTTCTGCCCTGCTGGAGGTGGACTCGCATAGGAAGTTGATGTAAGTGTACTGTTATATTAAATACTTATTAGGTTTATGCTAAGTATTTATGTAAGTGCTTCTGCCAGCATGTATTGCTGGCCTCCTGGAAAGGAAAGAATAGCTGGTGAGGGCCAAGATCATGGAAAAAGGCTTGGCTGAGCAAGTTTGAAACGTGTCACTTTCTTTAATTGTTGGCTTTTTTTAATTTTTATTTTTATTAGCATATGTTTGCAATGCATAATGATTACATTCATCTTGGGGAGTTGGTACTTGTACACATGTTGGATGGTAAGTGTTTTCAGGCATTTACGATCTGCACACCTGTAGTCTCCACTTGGGAGGCTGAGGCAGGAGGATCATTGTGAGTTTGAGGCCAGCTTGGCCACCTACTTCAAGGCCAGCCTTTACTACAAAGTAAGATCCTGTCTCAAAAAAAAAAAGGTGTTTTTTTGTTTTTTTTCTTAAAGGTAAGTGTTTTCAGGTTGGAAAGAGTAGGGAGGCACAAGAAAGGATACGCCAGGGGCAGGAAGACATAGCACTGAGGAGAGGGTGAATAGTTTCCTGATGGTGGTGCAGATCTGGAGCTGATCAATGAGGCTGGCTAAGAGGCAGGAGCCAGAGTCTGGTGAACCTGGACGCTGCCCCAGGGAGCCTAGGTTTTATCTGTGAGCCTGAGTTCTCTATCTTTCCTGGACTCTGAAGCCACACTGAGCTTCCTCAGTGTTGTGGTTTATGTCGGGGTGTCTCCCAATGCCTCATGCACTCTTCAGTGGCATTTTTGGGAGGTGATTGGATCGTGGATGTGTGATATCATCAGCGGATTAGTCTGCTGATGGTTTATAGTTAAATGTGATATGGGAGGCGAACCCTGGTCAGAGGAGGTGGGTCACTGGAAGGCGTGGCCTGGAAAGGTCTCGCTCCCTCCCGCCTGTGCTCCCTGCTCCCACACCCTGAGGTACTTCTCCTCTGCCCACCTTCCTGTCTTGGAGCCAGCTGACTGTGGACTGAAACTTCCATAAACCGTGAGCTAAATTAAACCTCTTCTTTCAGTTGTAGGTGTCAAGTGTTTTGTCCCAGGGATGAGAAATCTAACTAAAACACCCTCTTCCCTGTCCCCTCGCCCCCTCTGCCTGGGCTCTTCCGGCCCCACCCACCCACCTGGGCTGATGTTAGAATGCATAAGATGAGCAACTCAAGCCCAGTGGAGCTCCTAGCACAGCACATTCCTGTGTCCATAATGTGCGGGGATTTTCCCCCCATGCCGTGCAGTTCCCCAGCACATCCTCACTGGAGATGGTGTCAGAGCCCACGGGTTAAGAGCTTGATCCAGCGAGACTGTCCCGCTTCTGATGCCAGTCCCAAGTCCTGTGTCAGGACCTGCGCTTCTGAGAAACTGGCTGTAAGTCAGAGGTTTCCACGACACCTTCCTCGGGTTCAATTAGCAGCCTGATGGAACTGGGAGATATTTACATTTTTCTGTTTATAAAGGATATTGTAAAGGCTACAGATAACCAGGCGGATGAAGAGTGCACATGGCAAGGTATGTAGGAGGGGCCCCTCATGCGCCGTCTTCCAGGCCTTCTATGTGTACAGCAATCTAGCAGCTCTCTGATCCCATCCTATTGGGTGTTTATGGAGGCCTTGTTAGGTGGGCTTAGTTGCTTACATCAGTAGCCACTGGTCAACCTTAATCCCCTCTCTCCTCCCTGGAGGTCAGAGAAGGAGTTGGAAGCTGCAACCCTCCAATCACAACCTGGCGACAGCCCCCCTCCCGAGATTCCCCCAGAGCCCAAGACTCCTCTCATTAGAACAAAGGATTTTTCTGCCACCCCGGATAAATCAAGGGGTTTGGGGCTGTGTCAGATGCGCCTGTCACTCAGGAAGTTCCAAAGGCCTTAGTGCTTTGTGTCAGGAACTCCAGCCAGAGCCCAAGTGTTAGAAGAAAAGCGCTCCTCACCGCAGCCCCACCACACAGGAAATCACAAGGGTTTCAGGAGAAGTGTGTCAGGAACCGGGACAGAGACTGGATGGATGTTTTTTACTGCGTCCATAATCACACCCAGGGAGGAAAGCGTGTCTCGCATTCCGGTCTGTTCGCCCACACACATTTAAGAAAAGAGTTTTATGTTTTTCTTTCTAATTATAGAAACAAAGTTTTGTTACTGTGTTGTCTTCTTCAAACAGTTTCTGCACAGGGTTTTGTTTCGTTGGACACACTGTGTAGCGGATGCTAGCCTTAAGCTTTCTAGTAGCCCAGGCTGGCCTCAAGTTGGCGATCCTCCTGCCTTAGCCTCCCAGTGCTGCCATTGCAGGAGTATGCTGCCACACCCTCCCATGTGATTTTCATAAGTGGGATTTACTTTATTTCCGCAAATCACAAAAGCACAGATGTGAAACATAGGGACAATCACCATCTCCTTTTGGAGGTCTGATCAACCCCAGCACTGCTTCCCAGGGAGAAAGTAACTGTCATTAAAAGAAAAAAAAAATGTAACTGGGCATGGTGGCACATGCCTGTAATCCCAGCACTCTGGGAGGCTGAGGCAGGAGGATCACTGAGTTTGGGGCCAGCCTGGGCTACATAGTGAGACCCTGCCTCAGAAGAAAGAAGAAAAGAGAAAGAGCACAGGGTGCTTATTTCAGACCAGGTTTCCCTGTACCATTGTCTTCACGGTGATAGGATTGATTCTGTTAATCTTTTCTTCAGAGCATTGTAGATCTCATACTGTTACAAGGAATCATAGAATGATCTGGAGTGTGCGTGTGTGCACACGCGTGTCAGGTTCTATCACACACACACACACACACACACACTGCTCTCAGTGTGAATCAGCAGCTCCAGCCTGGGATAAACGTGGCGATGTCTCCACGAAGGACGCGTGAAGCAGCTGGGTCTGCTCCTCCTGGCTGTGCAGCCATCAGTTCATAGCAGGAGTGTGCGCTGTGCCAGTGAGACCACTGAAGCTGCTGAAGCCTCGCTTCACAGGGAATCTCCTACCGGCTTGGGGGGTTCAGAAAGTCCTGTATTTATCTGTGCTACAATGAGGACAGAGGCCATGGAACTGTGTCAACTGAAGAACCTGAACCAATGGATACCTCACCTATTCCTGCGTCGCCAGTGGCCATGAACTAATGAAAAAGAAGTTGACCATAAACCAAAGACCCAGCAATCACCAGTTTCCAATGGCTCCTGAGCCAGGTATCAAGAAACTGAGAGAAAGAAAAGGAAACACAACCCATGTGTGGGAGATCTATTTCAAGGTAAAAATACCTATTTCTGGCTTTTTTTTTTTTTTTTTGCTTGGCATCAGGAATCGAACTCACAACCTCGCGCCTGCCAGGCAGGCGCTTAAGCCACTGAGCTAAACTCCTGGCCCTAGTTTTTTTGAGGCAGGGTCGCTCTGTGTAGCTCAGGCTGGTCTTGTGTTCACGTTGTAGCCCAAGCTGGCCTTGCACTCACAATGCTCCTCCTATCTCAGCCTCCCGAGTGCTGGGATCAAAGGCGTGCGCCACCACGCCCAGCTTATTTCTGGCATATTAAGTGGACTCAGAAAAGCACATATTCAAGTTTGTAGATTCTAACCTTTGGGGAAAGCACAAGCTAGACATGAACTATGAGACTATGGGATAAACCTTGAGACACTGCTACCAAAAGGGAGTTCCTGCAAAAACTGAAGGTAGGGGGGCCTCATGGAGCAGAGCTGCTCATGGTGTAGGGCACAGGAAGCAGAGAGTCAACGGAAGAGCAGGGAGGGAGAAAAACCCTTCCAGGTCATACCCTGGGCACCCACCTCTTCCAACCAGACCCTGCCTCCTAACAGCAAGTCGGCTCTTAGCCCCTGTAGCCCAGGCTCCTTTCAGAAACCCCACCAGTGAGCACCTGAGGCTTTGTGGGGGGGGGGTGTTTTAAATCTAAACTGTAACTGTAGTACAACATCACAGCTGGGAAATTGACGTTAGTACTGCATGGGCAAGAAGAAACACTGAAACCAGCCGGGAATTTAGCTCAGTGGCGTAAGCGCCTACCTGGCAAGCATGAGGTTGTGAGTTCCATCCCCACTACAAAAAGAAAAAAGAAATACCAAAATGACATCTGATATCTGGGGGCAGATTTATTTAAGTCGATGGGCACTATCAAGATCACTTGCAAAATATCAGGTCCTGATCTCTGGTGGTCTAGGGCTTATATTGTATAAGCAAGCAGGAAGTACAGCAGCAGAATGGCTTGTGAGTTGAGGACTGGTTTATACAATGTTTCTCACTGTGACCAGCTGTGCATCACAGTGACCAGCTGTTTCTAAGAGACAGAAGCACCCGGAACTGGAACAGGAACTATTATCTGGACAACTAAGAAACTGAAGTATACTGGCAGGGATGGGGGTGAATTTCCTGTTACAGTACTATACATCTACCCTATTGAGATTTCACAGTTTTACATAGGTACGTGTGTACGTGTGTGTGTGTGTATGTGTCCACTTAGTTCTCTGGAGCTTTATCACGTGTGTAGATTTGTGTCACCACCACCATCACAGTCAGGATACAGAACAAGGATCCCTCATGCTACTCTTCCATACACAGTCCCCTCCCGTGCCACCTCCCTAAGCTACTGGCAGCCACTAATCTCTTTTCCAGATCTGTGTTAGTGTCACTGCAAGAATGCTTCAAAATGGAGTCAGATAATGTAACCTTTGAGAGTGGCTTTCTCATTGAAAATTCCTCCCATGTTGTTGTGTCAATGGTTTGTACCTTTTTATTGTTGGGCATGTCCCTCTGTATGGTTGCACCAGTGTGCTTAATCATTCAACTATTGAAGGACATTAG
>RJWM01032824.1:0-21012 GCA_004363535.1 Dasyprocta punctata | reverse complement strand
TTACTATAACATGCATTGGTCATTTAGAAAATATTGGTTTGCCAGGGCATGCGTATCTTTCAAATGGTGACACATTTCATTACACAACATCAAGAAATTCTTTTTTTTTTTTTTTTTTTTTTTGCAGCACCAGGGTTCAAACTCACAACCTCACACCTGCCAGACAGGTGCTTAAGCCACTGAGCCAAACTTCCAGCCCTAGTTTTTTGAGGCAGGGTCGCACTATGTAGCTCAGGTTGGCCTTGTGCTGGTGTTGTAGCCCAAGCCAGCCTCGAACTCACAACGCTCCGCCTACCTCAGCCTCCCGAGTGCTGGGATTAAAGGCGAAATTCTCTTTCATTACCCTGTCACTACCAATCTCATCAGAAAAGTCTTTCATAATTGTCAAGCTATTAGGCTCATGGTAAGAGATAAAATTTTTTCAAATTTCTAATTTTCATTCAGATTATATTTTTTCTTTGGCAGTAAAAGCTGGTAGTACCCCCGCCACCCTGAAACAACAGATACAGCTCTGTCCCTGTGAAGAAAAAAACCTGCCAGACCCCAGAGTGTGAAAAACTACAGCATCTCAGTTGTCCTCTTGGGTTAGGAAAGTGCGCCATGAGTTTAGTGGCTGTTTTTCTTCTTGGCTCAGTCACCACAGTGTGTGACCTTGAGAAGGTCATCGCACATTAACACGCAGTAGAATGGCTTTTGCACCCTTCCCATTTTGTTCCACAGAATATTGAAAGATAGGTTCCGAGGACTGAGTTTAATGACATTTAGTAATGTTTGCTGCAGTTTGGTGCCACTCGGTAATGGGTATTAAAATGCTAGCTGTCTTACCCATCGGGATTTTGTAATGTTTTTGAAAATGTCTGCACAGTGGAAAAGGGAATAATGTGAACATGCTTTTGACCTGCCTGGTGGACCTTTGGAAGGGTTGCAGAGTTAGGTTCATGTACCATGAGAGCTGCTGCTCTTGAGGAACTCTTGGGTCTGTGAGCTAGGAAATGTTTCCACCACAAGCCGGTGTGGTGGTGCACGCCTTTAATCCCAGCACTGGGGAGGCTGAGGTAGGTGGAGCGTTGTGAGTTTGAGGCTGGCTTGGGCTACAATGTGAGTGCATGGCTGGCCTGAACTACATAGTGCGACCCTGTCTCAAAACACTAGGGGTGGGAGTCTGGCTCAGTGGCTTAAGTGCTTGCCTGGCAGGCACGAGGTTGTGAGTTTGATCCCCAGTGCCACACACACACACACACACACAAAGTTTCCACCACAAATTTTAGGGCAGTACTGTTTACAAAAGCAAAAGCTCATAAACCACACCCATTTCTATCAGGAGGGGACCACACTGACAATGTATTTGTACTTCTGTGAGGCAACCTGGATGCATTTTTTTCTTTTTCTTTTTTGTGGTGCTAGGGATGGAACCCAGGGTCTTATAAGTTGGATGAATTGCAATATCCTAACTTGTACTCCCCCAAAGCAGAGTGATACAAAAAGTTTATTTAGGAAGTGAGCCCAGGAAGCAGAAATGGAAGTGGGAAAAAAGAAAGGCAAACTGATATGTGTATTTTGGGACTACTTCCCAGTGTGGGCTACAGAGGCTCAGTCCCCCTGGGATCTCTCTGCAGAATCACAGAGCATTCATTTCAGAACTGTCCCTACTGACTCCCCTCACTGTGAGTTGATGAGCCTGGGCACTAACCTTGCTGAACTCCTGCGTGACCCACAGGCTGAAATGCCTCCTAAGACTTTGTAGAGAATTCAAGACAGGTAAGCAAAGAGATGCTGTGGCCTGTGAGGTGTCATCTGGCAGCTTGCCTACGAGTCTCAGCTACACCAAAATTAAGTGAACTCAGGGGACATAGTGTGGGTCACCACAGGAATCTGCTAGGCTCAGAAACTGATGTCAAGAGAAAAAAGGAAATCAGAGGAAATTCTGTACCATGGCTGTATCTCTGTAAAGTCCAAAATACATAGAAGTATATAATGCATTGTTAAGAATACAATTATGGGTATTATGAATATATGTTTTTGGATATTATGAAAGCAAGACAGGCGGGAAAGTTTATCACACGTTGAGGGGCAGTCAGCAATTTTGTTTGTCAGAAAGCGCAAGTCAAGGTGTAGTTAGAGATAAAGGTAAGCAAGTGAAAGAACTGACTAATTGGTGGTGCCTTTAAAGCCACTCTTCTAATTCACTCTGACTGGAAAAATAAAGGGGACCAGCCTTCCAGAAGGGGTGTGATAGGATCAATCCTATCCCAGGAAGTCCCTGTTGGCAGGTAGTGGCAGAAAGAAAAGGGAGCTAGGGGCAAAAGCCCCTCCTACCCTGCAGCACTCTGCGGTTCCCTCACTTTTCGGGAGCCTCTTCTTCAGTCTGTTCCTTTATCAGGGATGGACAGGCAGGGCGTTGCTCGTTTGTGTATACAGACAGCTAGAAGGGAGTCTGTGGGCTGAGCAAGCTCCTAGCTTAGAGTTTTGATCCCTGGAATAAAATATGAGCTTTTCCCAAGCCCACCCACGAGTGTCTTCCCGACCCCCTACTCCTTCTGCCTGATGCCGGATCTCCCCGAATGGGGCAGGGAGTGCTCCCAGCTCAGAGGCTCCAGCTCTGCCACTGAAGGACCAGGGTCTCAGATTCCTCAAGTGGTGAGTTTGCTTTCCTCTCCTTTCTCTTCATTCTTTCAAGTCTATTTACTCTCTCAAGTTCATTAGAGAAGTAATCCCCCCCTTTCTTGTTCTTATTTACTAGAACATCTTAGAGGATAAAATGGGGTAACAGTTAACTGTTTTTGAAGGAACATGTGACAAAGGAGCTGAATGCATTTTGTTTAAAGACTCGTACTTATTTACTGTTGTCATCATTATTAATATCACAGCCCTAACTATTTGCTGGGTCTTGTGCTGTATGATTTCAGACTGATCATTTGTAAATTTGTAGGATCTTTTTAGAAATTTTTTTTTTGTTTTGTTTTTGTTTTTTTTTTGGCGGCACTGGGGATTGAACACCCAACCTCACACCTGCTGGGCAGACGCTTAAGCCACTGAGCCAAACTCTTTTTAAATTGTTTGGGATTGGCAAGGGAATGTCCGAGGCAATCTTTTTTTTTTTTTTTTTTTAACTTAGAAGTTTTTTAAAAAGTAAACTTTCAAATTTAAACGTACATGACTGCCATATTTCCAACATGTATAGTGGGAGAAAACAGTAACTATATGAAGAGTTTGCAAGCCATTAAGAGACAATGCTACAGTAGAAAAATGAACAAAGTACAGACAGATCACTGGGAAACTCCTAATAAAAAATGAATAGTCAAAGATGTGCAAACAAAAACGAAGGAAGCTCCACCAAATTTTGAAAAAAGAGATATCATTTTGTCACTTACCATGTTGACAAAAAGTTTCAAAAATTGATAATATCCACTGAAGGCAAGGTTGTATGGAAACAAGGAATTGTATATACTTTGTTCAACTGACATGACCTTTCTGGCAGGCAATTTGGCAGTACAAATTAAAAATCTTTCTGTTTTAAGAATGCAACTGGGCATGATGGTGCATTCCTGTAATCCCAGCTACTTGGGAGGCTGAGACAGGATGACCATGCATTCAAAGCTAGTCTGGACAACTTTGTGAGACCTTGTCCCAAAATAAAAAATAAAAAGAGTTCTGATGTAGTTCAGTGCAAAGGCTTTAGTTTCAATCCCAATGCCACCACCACCACCAAAACAAACAAACAAACAAACAAACAAACAAGAAAAAGATGAGATATTCTCAAGGCCTAACAGTTTAAATGACTTGAACTCATAAAGACACTTAAGTTAGAGGCCATGCCACAACCAGGACTCAGCCTCCTAATTCAACTATTACTTGTAGCAGTGTTCACACTGGAAAATAGCTTAAGTATCCTACTATGGAATTATTTTAAAAATTCTCATATGTCCATTATAGAACATTAAAGCCATTAAAAGAATAATTGACGGCACAGTAAAATATATGTAACTTAATGCTTGGTGAATGCATTGGGTATCAAAACAATAGATAAAGAATGTATAGTCCTATTATTTAAAAGGTTTTATATGTGCTTATAAAAATATTTGAATAAACATCTCTGGAAGAAGGAATTATAGATAATTAAATTTTTTCTTTTTGGAGGTAATTTTCAGATTTCCAATAAGTAGTAGAGAAAAAGCCCCAGATTGTGGCATGTTTTTAGGAAGTAAAATACTTTCTATTTATTAGGGGAAATTTCTTCATGAAAGAATTCCTTTATAACGGGGAAATTATTTGGTCGTTTTGCAAATCATGGTACAGAGCTACGCATTTATGCATCATTTATTTGTGTATCTGTTTATCAACGTTTCACGTTCTGCTTCCCGAGAGGTCCTAGCGCCTTCCCTTACTTAGTACTCTGACACGTGCATGGTTGCTTTTCCTGTTCCAAGTGTGAAAGAAGGCAATCCCACCCGCTTTCAGTGTTATTGTCGGTACTGAACACAATACGCGCAGAGTTTCAAGGATGCAATGGGAGCTGTTATTACTATAGAACAGCATTAATAATGTAAGAATATATTTGTGAGTTAATGTTAATTCACTCTTACACTAATACAATCTAATTACTATAACGTATATGTTATGTGAGAACATAACGGAGGGAGAAGCCATCCTGGCCAACTGGATCAGAAGAACAAATCCTGGAGATCTATATGGTGACCAAATAGTTCTTACATTCAAAAGAAAACATGATATAAAGACCTGCTAATACTTCTTATTTTCCCATTCAGTACTCTGTGAGTAAGAGACCCTGCGGAGTGGCTCTGGCTGCAGCTTCTGTGAACTAGAACTGTGGGGACCTCCAATTCTGCTTATTTTCCTGCCTCCCTCCCTTCCCGGTCATGCTTTCTTCCTCCCTTTTACGTTTCTTTCTTTCTTTCTTGTACCGGGGATTGAACTCACAACCTCACGCCTGCCAGGGCAGGCGCTTAAGCCACTGAGCCAAACTCCCAGCCCTTCTTCCTCCCTTTTACTGACTTATTTTCTGATAACCAAAGCAATACATGTTTGAGGCTGCAAATTTGGAAAACCCAAAGAAAACCATAAGGATTACTTATGATCCTCTGCCCACTCTCAGAAATAGCCACATTCTTCCCTTTTTCTAAGCGTTTCCCCCAAGTACTATACTATACCTTGTTTTAAAAAACTTATTGTTTGGAATATAGTGAAAGATTTCCAGGGGTACTAAAGATTGTTCCACCACATGATTATGAAATGCTGCTTAGTATTCTCTTCCAAGAATATAACATAAATGGTTAACCATTCCTATCTTAATGGATTTTTAGGTTGTTTTCAGTTTTTCCCTTTTATAAATAACTGTGTGATGGGCATTCTCACATCAAATGCTTATGCATTGCCTTATTTATTTCCTTAAGAGTCTTTCCTGGAAGTAAAATTACTTTTTTTTTTTGCAATTTGTAAATAGCAAATTTTTGCATATTTGTAAATCGTTTGATACTTATTGTTAAATTGTCCCTGTGAAAGTTGTCAGCAATGGACAGGAGAGTCATTTTGCCCACATGTGTGATTGCTGTGGATATTTTTTTTCTCTGATCTTTGACAGCTTGAAGGAAGGCAAATGATATCTTGCATTGTTCTGATGACCACAGTGAGAGCTCCACCTCTGATAGTGTCCTGTCCTAGGTTAGTTTGCTCCTACAGCTGCTTTCCATTAATCAGCAGCTTTGGTGACTTGCTTCGGGGAGACACCCCTCTCCCCTGAACACTTATTACACACAGTGACAACCTGGTAGGACTTCATTTGCTTCTTATTTCTACCATCTGTTACAAATCGTTTTACACATATCTTCTTTTTCTTTTTTGGTACTGAGAATCAGACTCATGATCTCGCGCTTGCCAGGCAGGTGCTTACACTGCTGAACTAAATCCCTGGCCCCGCATTGCTTCTTTAATCCCCACTCTTACTCCATCCACAAGGTGTGTATACTTATTAACTTCATTTCCTGTGTGAGCAAGAAGAAGTCTGTTGAATTAAATTAACCTGTGTAAAGCCATTAGCTCAGGAATAGCTGAGCCAGCACTGGAACAGGCAGGCTCTAGAGCCAATCCTCTTAATCACTTCATCAATTGTCTGTACCTACAAGAACTCATCCCTAGAGGTCTTGTCCTACTTTATTGTATGCAACCCTCCCTCAGCTGGGAGTTCTGGTCACACTGGGTGTGTCTACTTGGGACATGTTTCAAAAATCACTAGAAAGTTGAGGAGTTTGACTAGGGATGTAGCTCAGTGGTAGAATGCTTAGGTAGTATGAGCAAGATCCTCAGTTCAATCCCCAGCAGTGAAAAAAACCTCCCCCAAATCCAAATAAATAAAAATAAATGTTGAGATGCGTTCAAGGATTGTGGATAACTCCAGGGTATTCTGGGCCTTACCTACTTAGCTTCAATCATAACTGGTTAAGTAGAGTGCTTTTTGCATTTATTTAACTCTTTCTCATTTACTCTTGTTCCATTTCTGAGTAGCTGGTAATGCATAAAAAAGTAGATAGGTCAGAGGCTAAAAAAGGAAAAACTTCCTCATGTATTCCTAACCTCACTATGGTATTTTGTCATTTGCCATGGGATTAGAGACGTGTGTTGTATGCATTATGATTAAAAAAATGAAAGCAACTCCAAAGCAGCCTGCTTTTTACCATGAAAAAAAAGGATTTGGAGGTTTGAAACATCAATGCATTCTATGCATTAAGTTCAACTTTGGTTCGCCAGCCTCCCTTTGGTACCTCCTCTAAATCTCATCTTTGCCCAATCCATGATCTTCTGGGACCAGGCTTCCTGACTTCTTCACAAATCACCTCTCTGGAAAGGATGTGAAACCTTGGAGAGAATTTACTTCCTAGAGTGTTTCTATTTTAAGCTTAATCCTCATGATGATAAAGTGGCATGAGAAATTCTGATTTCTGCTAAAGGAGTTTCAGACAGTTGCAAGAATGTGGAGACAGTTTTTAGGGTTCCACATGATTCCTAGTGATCTATCTCTCCCTCTTTGAGTCCAGTGATAATAACAACATCTGTGCATTTATTGAACATTTGTTGGTCATGTAATTGTGGCCAGTGCTTTGCGTGCATCTTTTCCTTAAACCCACTTAGCTGTGAGGATGCCACCCCCAGCTCCCTTACAGAAGAACCTGAAGATGGAGATGCTACACAACTTTCCTAAGGACTCTGAGCTAGTAAATGGGCAGAACTAAGACTTGAACGCAGGTCTTTCCAACTCCAGATCATGGGCTTATGGGGTTAGTGCTTTCCGGATAAAATGGAGGGATCTCAGGGCCTTGGTTTGTTATATGGCAACTTGCAAAGCTGTCAGGGAGAAGCTTCAAACCACACGATGTGTAAAGACTGGCTTAAAACACGCACTTCTCAAGCCAGACCTGGGTCCTAAATACAAAAAGAAGCCAGCACTTGCTGCTAAATGTTAGTTCTGGGTATAAATTCTTGTTCACTCTTTCAGACTCCTCCTTCCACCTGCTTATCTCCTTTCCACTGTCACCCTCAGCTACAGCACTTATAGACTTAACCGGAAGGCCAGCTTCTGTGTGCAAGCACTCACCTGCCACCCTCACGATCATCCTGCAAGGAGGCACCGCAGTTACACCATTCAGTGATGTTCAGGCGATGCTACAAGGGAGCCAGTGGTGCAGCTGGGGTTGGAAGCCGAGGGGTTCTGCAGTTGAGTGCAGGCCAGGACTCAGGTTCAGCCCCAGCATCCAGGTTAAACCCCCTCAATCAAGCTCCCCACCCTCTTCTGGGCTCTGTCCTAGGTGAGATGCAGATGACAAACTCCTCGGACTTCTGGCTGTCCAGCTGCCTCTTCTCTCTGATCTTCCTCCAGTTGCCCACGCACCTGTCAGGTAGGAGCCTCAGCACAACCGTCCCAATAGAGTCTCCAGACTAAGGAGGCATAAATTTAATTTCTTTTTGGGTTCTGCTCTTCCCCCAGCCATTTCCAGTGCCCTTCCCAGGTTCCATCCTTCCCCATGGTACCTTCTTCCTTGCCCCTCCCCAAGCTCTTTCCCTCTCAGTTCCCTCCCAGCTCTCCCTACCTTTCTTTTGTCCATGCACAGGGGATGTCCGCAAGTCCCACCTGGTCTCGCTGGGGGGCACAGCCGAGCTGCTGTGCCCGCTGTCCCTCTGGCCAATAACCGTGCCGGAGGAGGTAAGGTGGCTGCGGCCCTCACACCAGGGCTCCCGGGTTGTGCATGTGTTCCTGGGTGGGAAGGACAAAGATGAAGATGTGGTGCCAGAATATAAGGGCAGGACAGCGCTTGTGACAGATGTTCAAGAAGGCAAAGTCTCTCTGCGGATCCACAACGTGAGCCGTGAGGACCAAGGACCTTACCGATGTCAAATCCAGGTCGGAAACCTGACGCGAGAAGGCACCGTGACCCTGCAGGTTGCAGGTTAGGATGGGTTTGAGGTGCTCAGGGTCATTTATGGGAATTAGATGGGCTTTGTGAGGACCCGCTTTGTCCCTCCATGGGTAGATTTTTCTTTCTTCAGCAAGCAGTTTTTACTTGCGCAAATGTTCCAGTCTTACCCAGCCGGGACCACTGATTGCAGATGAAACTGTGCAACTCTGGCCTGTCATGAGGAAGAAATCGGTGTTATGGAAAACCTGCACCGTGCAGGATCTGGTTAAACATAGCCAGCAGCTTGTCCAGCTTGTTGACTCAGACAGTAGATTTTCCTTCCTAGGTCACATTTCTTCATTTCATCATCAAAAAACCCCTAACTGTGGCTCTAAGGGAAAGTCCTCACTGCTCAGAATAACCAGCTGTGACATGGATTTCCTTAATGAGTCCTCTCCTGGGTATTGTAATCCAAATATTATAATCCCTTTTCCAGTCCACCTCACAATCTGGAAAGTTATATTTGTGGTGCCACAGGAATGTTAGTGGAATTCCAATGAGTTAATTCCAATCTACCATGTCCAATGCAGCCCATGGAGAGAGTAAAGACACTAACACGTATTCCAAGTTATGGGCAGCCAAGTGGTCCTAAGTCCGATCCATGTGAGGATATATGGACAAAGGCCTTGATCCAAGGCCTTCCCCAGAATTTATTGTCTCGTGAAAATGGGCGTGGTTCAAGAATGAGTGACAGTGAAGAGGGCAGGATTTATGTGAGCGAGGTGAGCCAAGCTGGCCAGGTAGAGAGCAAGTACCTCTGCAATATGCAGGGAGAAAGAAATGCAGAAAGACCAGTCTACATAACCTAATTAGGGTATCATTTGAATGTTTTTATGAGTTTTTAGGGGGCTAGTGCTTCAGTTTCTGATATGTAAACTTTTGTGCTGTGGGGAGTCATAGCCTCTTTTTTTTTTTTTTTTTTTGGTCTTTTTGAGACAGGGTCTCACTATGTAGTTCAGGCTGGCCTTGAGCTCATGAGACTCATACCCAGTTAATATTCTTGGAGCTAAATGGCTCTGCCATCCTGTTGTGTTCAACCATTTATGGGGAACATGATGCGAGGAAACAGGAAACTGTTGGTTGGTCTCAAAGAGTACATATTGGCACCCCAGATAGCCTTATTTGCATTGCTTAAAGCCAATTGAAAGGAGAAGGAAATAGCTGAGTCAGCTCTGTACGTATCAGTGCATGACGACAGGGCCTGGTTTAATTAATGTGGAGGTAATAGTTCTGCATTCAAGGGGAGCTGTCTACTTGGTCTTCTACCCTGGGGTTCCCAAGTACTTAAAGGGCCAGGAAGGTGGAGACAGAGTCTCTCAAATGGACTTTAATATTAAAACAAAACAAAACAAAAACCCAACCCAACCTGATTCAACCCAAGTCTTTGAATTTGCTTGGGTGATAACCAGCCCCACATAGTTACACATTGATTATTTTTTGGTCACAACTTAGTCATATACCAAAAAGGTGTGTGACTGCTCTAAATCAACCTCTTTAAAACACACAGTAGCTAGTATAAAGATGCTTTCCAAACATGGAAAATTATTTTGGGTTGCAAAGTAATTTTTTAAGTGAGGATTGGAATGTCTAGAAGAATTTGAAATCAGGTGATACAGCTACTGCCATGAGTGGATTTTGAACTGTATTTAGATAAAGCTAGAGACCGTCTTATCTCACTGGGAGGAGAATCACAGTGTGGTGGGAGAGGCAGATGTTAAAGTTTCTTTGATGGTTGTCCCTGTTCATTAGTGGAGGCTCATATAGGAGGGTCCTCTGCACCCAGGGCTCTGACTGGAATCACACACATGCTGAGGCCCTGACAGTCTGTTCCTGGACTGATTCAGCCGGGCAGTCTGTCCTCTCCAGTTCCAGCCTCTGATCTTTAAGTGTGATGCTGGATGGACCCTGCTGCTTTGCAGGTCAGTGAAATGGTTCCAAAAGCTTTGAGGCAAGTGGAGAAATTCTGAGGGTAGGGTGTTTCCATCCCTGTGTGAGGTCCACTCCTCAAACAGACTGGGCTCCTCTGAACAGCAATATCCAGCAGGGTCAGGGACAGTGCTCTGGATATGAACTTATTTCTTGGTAGTGATGCTAGAGATTGAATCCAGGACCCCGCACATTCTAGGCAAGTGCTGTACCACTGAACTACAGTCCCAACCCTGGGGGATGTGTCCTGTACTGTCTGCGCCATAGTCTGCAGCCAACATAAGAGCACAGGTGTGGTCATAGTAGGTGGTGAGGTGGAAAACAGGCTTGAAATACCTGATGGGTCTAAAGGAAGCGCCTAGCCTCATAGAAACGTTTCAATTTTTAATTTTTTAAATTCCATTACTGAAAATGACAAATACATTTTAAAGAAAACAAAAAATGACCTTCATTCTCATAAATGGTAAAGAACTACTGCCAGCATTTTGACGTATTCCTTTCTAGACTTGCCTGCATGCTTGTACCTCCAAGTAGTGTGGATGGTTGTGTGTGTATTCTTGGCCTGGGTTTTCCCCCCAACTGCTCATGTCATGAGCAATTTTTGCTGATGTCCTTAAGTAATTTTTTGTAGCATGATTTTAGATGCTGCATAAGATTTCATTGTGTAGTTACAGAATAATAAAAAAAATCAGTCTGCTTTGGGGCATCTGGGGTTTTAAAAAATTTCCTTTACACCGTAACTAATGGTACGATGAAGATCTCTGCACATACTGGGAAAGTGATTCTGATTATTAGAATGTGTTTCTGGAAGTAGAATCAATGTGTTAAAGGGCATGAGCCTTTTAAAGACTTGTGAAACATGGAGTCTTATGGCAGGGAATTATGGTTTCAGAGCCAAGAAAGATATACAGTGCCTAGGAATTTGGGGTGAAGAGGGGCCAGATATCTGTTAATCCCCTTTTTTTCCTCCTTCTGTTCTCATCCCTCTTTTCTTACTGCTGCCACTGCCCCTCCCTAGGTGCAAAGTGGTTAATCTGACCAATTTCTTTAAATCTCCCTCAAGCCCTAGGAAACAACATCCTTTATTCCCATTTGACAGATGAGGCAAATTGGGCTGGGAGAGGCTGAGTCTTTTGTATAGGATCACACAGTGGTTGAACAAGGACACACCACTTATCATAGCTCTCTTCTCCTTTTTTCCTTCTCTTTTTCTTTTCTCTTTTCCCTCTTGGCTAGGTTTTAGGCCTGCTGCAGTGGCATCCAAAGCTTACTTTGCCCCTGCCAATGGTACTCAGGGAAAAGAGGCTGCTGACTGCCATTCCAAGCAGGCAAGGATTTGAAGGGGAGGCAGACAAGTTCTCAAGAGCGGGGTATGGGTGATGACTAAGGAAAGCACCTGAGAGACTCTGAAGCCCCATTATTTTTCCTACTGAGTTTAGGACAGAACAAGATTGTGATTGAGAAGCTGACTTTAAAACATCATCAGACAGGACCATCAAAACCCTTCCTGAGAAATGCACATCTCACTGATCTTTAATACCCTCCAGGATTTGATTTAGCATGAGAATCAGAGAGTCTTTGGGTTGGGGTCTCTCCCTGGAGGTGATGGAGGTAGCTGGGATGTGTCTGGGCCAGGTGCCATCTGAGGCACGGGAGCAGCTCTCAAATGCCTTCCTGAGGGTGCTCACTAGTGATCTCTTTCAGTCCCATCTTCAGAAAGACTCTCCTCCTCAACAGTGGCTCTGGCTGTGGTCCTACTTGTCCTGGGGCTGCTCTTCATACCAGGCATTTATGTCATCTGGAAGCAAAGAAGGTCAAGAGGTAAGTAGGTGGCTAAGTGGCCTAGGCTGTAAAACTATGGCTACTTTGGGAAAACAACAGATGTAGAAATAGGTATGATGCTTGCCCATAGGTTGGAGACTTTCCAGGTGGACTGGGAGAAATCTGGTAGAGTGTGCCCTGGGGACACATTGCAGAGGGAATGCGATAAAGTGCAGAAAGGTCCTGGGCAGATTTATAGATGTTCATCCTCTGAGAAATTAGACAATAATTGACTATGCTAGCCTTCTAATTAATTAATATATTAAAGCATCCCAATTAGGAAATCCACTTATATTCGTTGGACTAACCCTTCATAAAAATGGTCACATTTCACAGGACCCCATAGTTGCAATGGTCTTGGAAAATTACACAAACCAACACTTCTCTTCCCCCTCCACATGATGACTTGAAGACCCTGTAATCTTTTCAAAAGGTCACACACCCATAACGATCAGCAGTCAGTCCTACTCAAGCAGTTTGGGTCATCTTTGGACAGCTACACTTGTTAGAAAAAAACCTTTCTTAAATCTCAAATTACTTCTTTCTCTGTTTCTCCCTTCTAGAGAAGCTTCTCTATGAACAGGCGTTGCAGGTAGGTAAGTGTCCTAGACTGGGGTGGGGGAGATGTTTCTGTTTTGTTGATTTCTGTATCCCCAGGCCCCAAAATTAAATTCTGGATCTGAGAGTTCCATCATCCACTGTTCTTGGTGATGGTGATGGTATGTAAACCCATTGCTTCCAGGGTTTACTAGATCTTAGACTTGCAACAGCTTATCTACCAGTGCATTTGGTGATTTCTGTCTGTGAGCTCATTCACTCAGTCTTCTTCTGTGAGAGTTGTGTAGGCCAAGCCTGGGGAAACCTTTATTCATTCAAAAAATAATTGATAATTACCTACTAAACACTCTTGACCATACTAGACTCTGGAGATACAATGGTGAGCAAAAGCAGACACAGCTCTGCCTGTCTAAAACTTCCAGTCTAGCCAGGGAGATTACATACATTAAATAATTTCTCAAATACTATGTACTAATGCCATGAAGGAAAGCTCCCAGCTCTATGGCAGCTGTGACCAGGAGAACTAACCAAGGCTATGGGCTCAGGATGTGATGTTCCACCCGAAGGATGGGAAGTCATGAGTTAGGAGACAATGGAAAACCCTCCGCAGGGCTGGGGATTTAGTTCAGCGGCATAAGTGCCTGCCTGGCAAGCACGAGGTTGTGAGTTTAATACCTGGTACCGAAAAAAAAAAGAAAATCCTTCACAGCAGGAATAACAGCTTGAGATAGAAACATGGTCAGGAGGAGCAGGGTTTACTCGAGGAGCTGAAAAGGTACAGAAATGAGGAGAAAGGTGACAGAGTCAAGTCACGAGGCATCTTTGAAATCATGTTAAAATTTTCAGTCTTTCTCTTAAGCACAGTGGTAAAGAAAGGAACGGGGATATCTGAATCAGAACTGAGCTCTGAAAATCTCTTTCTGGCTGCAATGTTAAAAAGAGACAAAAAGAAGAAGAGGAAGAGGAAGAAGAGACAAGATGTGGGGGACAGTGTGGGTTGCTATTTGTGTCATCCTGATGAGACCTCATGGGGGTGGATCAGGGAGGGAGATGGAAGTGAGGATGGACAGATTCAAGAGCAGGTAGAACCAATAGGAATCAGGTGTCCTCAAGGTGATGGCAAAAATATTTTATTTTCTTCTTTTCTTTTCCTTTCTTTCCTCTAGAAAGTCTTCTCGAAGATCATGCAAAAGAAAAAGGTAATGAGACATAAAGAACAAGGACAGGGAACAAATAATATATTATTTTTCCTTATATATAGTTACTGACACTCTATGAATATTATTGGAATTCAGTTCCCAGCATCAAGGGGCTATGGAGTTGGTAGCAGTGGATGGGGGGATGCTCATGATTAAAATGTATAGCTCTGGATTCTCTGGAGCTCCTTTCATCAGTCTTTCTACCAATTCCTTAAAGGGGAGTCTACATATTGTTTAAGCACATATTAATATGGTCATATGGAGTGTATGAAAATCTCAAGAATCCCCACAACCCTGGCATGGAGAGAGGTGGTGTGGTGCAAGGGAGGATCGCAGTCAGCGACACCTGACTCTGCTCAATGGTCTGCTGCTTATTGGCCTTGAATCAGTCATTTTGCTGTTGCAAACTTTGGTTTCCTCATCTGTAAAATGGGAAAAATAAGTTCTCTTACCTGATTGTTTTCAGTATTAAAAGAGACAACCTTTTAAAAAGAGATCTCTCCCAGTACCTAGAACTCCTTTCCCTTATTGCCACCTTACCTTCGTTAATCGAATGTGTGCCATGGGCCACTGAGGGTAAAAATTGGACAGCCTTTTGAGGTCTAGCTAGGAAGAAAGGTCACTGGCCCAGATGACCCCAGATGCAATGATAGTGTGATCTCCTCTCCTTCCCTTTATATTTCCTCCAAGCTGGTGAAAGTGTGAGGTGCACACCATAGACACTGTGGCCGTCCCTCCCCAACAGTGGATGGGAACAGTGTGTGTGATGTGAAATCAGACTTGGGTTTGAATCCCACCTCTTTGGCTACTTGTGAGCTGGATGATCTTGAGCAAATTTCATGGCCCTCTGACCCTCAGACTATCACTCTATAAAACAGGACTACAATGTGTGTGTACCACACACCGATGAGAAGATTCAGCACTTACCTTAGACTGTGTAAGGACAGAAAACAATCAATAGAAGCTGTTAGTAATAGAAATGACAACAATTAACTGTAACAGTTAGTCTCATTGTTCCAGAACCAAATCCAAGTCCATCCCCTTAGCACAGGGCCTGGCAGTGGACTCTGTTACACAATTTAAATACTCTGGCAGGGCCAATGCTAGGTAGGAGATCATGTGGACCAGATGGCCCCTCGGAGAGATCACAAGTATTCCTCCAAAGTATATGAAGCATATATATATATATATATATATATATATATATATATATATATCCCAAACCTTCTTAGACCTCTAAATTTGTGAAAATTGCTACTATAAAACAATCATAAAGTCATGTTAACAAGTCAGTGTTAGGCCTTCAGCTAGTTTTGCAATTTAGACATCAAAAATAGTAAACTGAATAAGGGCAGCTAGGCATGCACCATGGACTATGGCTGCAAACATATGAAAATAGTTTGCAGAAATGAAACCAGACAGTCAAAAAGGAAGAGAAAGCAGGAAATAAAGTCTGGGGCAGGTTGGGTCATCAGGAAAGGGGCACTGGCACCATTGGATTCCTTAGTTTGACCACTGGGACAGGAGACCTAGGGACTGATGGAAACATCACCATCCTTCCCATCATGGGGGAAGGGGTGGTGAGCTTCCCAGGCCCGTGGGACAAAGGGACAGGATCTGATCACACATTCCTCTCTCTTTCTCTGGTTTTTAGGAAGACTCCATAAAGTCATCAGTAAGTCCGCTCATCCTCCGTGGTACAAACTTCCCTCTGCTGGCATTTCTGCTTTTAGATGAGTGCTTCAGGTTTACTTTCTGGGCAGAAGGGAGAGAACAAATAATTCAAGCCACAAGATTGGGATTTCTTGGGTCTCAAAGGCCTCTTTTCTCGTGTTATTCTGCTCCCTCTTATGCCCCCCTGTTACCTAGTCTCCAAATGGGAAATACTGCACCAAGAAGAGATGTGCTTTCCAAAAGTGAAGCAATCTAGAAATCCCCTTTATCACCCAGGCATGGCCTTTTCTTAAATGAGGTCCAAGGCAGATAGCTCTCCATCAGACTGAATATGCTAGAACAGTGCTTTTCTACCATTGCATTGGTAAGAACTTCTTTTTAACATTAGAAACAATCTTTAGCCAGGGATGGTGGCACATGCCTATAATCCCAGCACTCCAGAGGCTGAGACAAGATTATCACATTTGAGGACAACCTGGGCTACATAGTGAGTTCAAAGCCAATCTGAACTACATGGTGAGACCTTGTCTTGAAAAACCATAAAAAAACCCTGCAAACACTATATATATGGTTTTATTATATATACAGTCTTATTATATTTATATATATTATATATATGGTTTTATATGGAGACAATATACACAATAACAAAATGACTCAGTGCTAGTTTTAAATGAACTTGTAAGCTAGGATGTACAGTGGTAGAGGTGCTTGCATAGCATGCATGAGCCCTAGATTAGATCCTCAGTATTGCAAAAACTAAATATATATGTGTGTATATACCTATATATGGTATATATGTGTATTATATATATATATATATATATAAACTTATATTCTCCCAGAATTTCTACATCCATTTATATTGTCATTACCTGTAGGTGTGAGATGTATTATTTATTTGGTCTACAGGTAAAGTTTGGTTCCCACAGGAATTGCTGACTCTCTGTCATACTCTGGGGATGGCCCAGAGCCAGGAGCTATTGCAGACATTCTTTTGGGAAAGTTCCAGGGTATACCTATCGAGGGCCTACTCTTGGAATAGGGTGGACAGGGACAGGAACATCGAGGCTAGGTAGTAGCCCGCATTCTGATTTGTCAAATTATTTTTGTTCTCTAGAGAAACTCCGGAGTGAGCTGAGTAAGTTTCTCATGTTCTTATAACTTCCATACCAACTTATCTGCTATTGTCTCAGCATTTTGAGTGAGAGCTCATCCTTTTTGTTCCTTCTCTCCTAGAGTTGAAAAGAAGTGCAGCCAACTCAGGTGAGATGCTCTTGCCCTGCGTTTGATCCCTTCTCCCCTATGGGAGCTCTCATTTTCTCTGGTGCTTTAGTGATCTCCTTGTGTTAGTCATCTTTCCCTCATTGTGACAAAATACAATTTAAAAGGAGGGAAGGTTTGCTTTGACTCACACTTTCGGAGGTTTCAATGGATAGCCAGGTCACCCATTGCTTTTGGGCTTCTGGAGAGGCATAAATTCTGATTTTAAAAAAAATTCAGCCGGGTATGATGGTGCATGCCTGTAATCCCAGCACTTGGGAGGCTGAGACACGAGGATTGCTGTGAGTTTGAGGCCAGCTTGGGCCATGAAGTGAATTCAAGGCCAGCCTTAACTGCAGAGTGAGACCTTGTCTCAAAAAAAAAAAAAATTGTAGGTAAATGGATGTACCTTGAGACCACGATACTAAGTAAAATAAGTCAGATGCACAAACTTAGATATCACATGGGTTCCCTTACATATAATTAAAATACATAGAAAATATACAACTTTTGCAAGTGGAAAGGTAACCAAGAGTTGGAAAGAGAAGGGAGGGGTAGGGGACAAAAAAAAGAATTAAGATGTGTTATGTATGTGTGGGAACTCCCCATGATAAATGTAATCATTATGTATTGCAATCATGTACTAATAAAAAAATTTAAAGTACAATGTATGTTTAATTTCAAATGTCCCTTAAAAGCTTGCATGTTGAAGACATATGGTGCTTCTGGGAGGTGGTGGAACCTTTGGAAGATGGGGCCTAGTAGGCAGAAGTTAGGTCACTGAGGGCATGCCAGAGAAGGAGATAGCAGGGCCCAGCCCCTTCCTCTTTACTTTGTAGCTGCAATTAAAAAAATAAGCAAATTATTAAACACAAAAGACACATTGCCAGTAAATATCCCTCAGAATATTCCTCCTCCTTGGGAGGCTGAGGCTGGAGGCGCTCTGGAAGTCTCCTTCCTGAGTGTCTTTACAAGGTGTGATAAAAAAATATAATAAGCGCTACTGTTGTGTGTCATCTTACGGAAAGACAAGCTCGTAAAAAACCTTATGGTGTATCCTTATCTACGTCATTCACTGGATCTGGCACTGGGCTCTTCCACAAAGACAAATTGGTCATGAAAGTTAGATGTTTTGAATTGATTCAAGACATCGAGGCAACCACAACAGGACAACTAAAGGCATGAAAAGGACTTCCAGAACTGCTTCAGAAAG
Source organism: Dasyprocta punctata (assembly GCA_004363535.1). Classification (NCBI taxonomy): domain Eukaryota; kingdom Metazoa; phylum Chordata; class Mammalia; order Rodentia; family Dasyproctidae; genus Dasyprocta; species Dasyprocta punctata. The sequence continues at coordinate 2,893 of RJWM01032824.1, read as the reverse complement.
TGGCAAGAACAATGGGATATGTTTGAAGCAAGAGAGTATTTGGAAGGGGATTAATGGCAATATTTTTTTTACTCTCATGAAATTTTAAAAAAGTTAAACAGTTGCAACAAATTTTTTGTTTCTTTTTGTTTTTTTGAGATAGGGTCTCATTATGTAGTTTAGACTGGCCTGTACTGACTATATGTATAGCCCAGGCTGGTCTTGAACTCACAGTGTTCCTCCTGCCTCAGCCTCCCAAATACTGGGATTACAGGTGTGTGCCACCACATCCAGCTCTTGCTGTAGTTTTTTTTTTTTTTTTTTTTTTAATCACACTTACTAGGAAGCTTTTTCACTTCATGCAGCCTGCAAACAAAGAGCGAGACAGGAAGGAAGTGGAGCCCGCACATCTCTTTCTGTGGCACACCCCTACGACCTAACTGCCTCCCACTAGGCCCTGCCTTCCAATAGCACCCTACGTCGAGGAACAGACCTTCAACACATGGTCCTTTGGAACACATTCAAGATCCAACTGTAGCGCCCTTTTCATGTTTTTCAGGTTGGAGAAGGGCCCAGCTGCATTTTGGTAAGTTATATCAATCAGATTGATCCTTATTTCTGAGCTCGTCCTTCTGAAGGCTCTGTAACCTTAGGTTTTGCTCCATTCCTTCTGAAAGCAAATTGAACTTTGTAAAGAAATTTTGTCAAATCTGTTTACCTGCCCTTTCCCCCACCCCCAATACTGACATATACTGCACTACCAGTAGTATGTAGCTTTATCCACAACCTTTTTTAAAATTTTGAGACAGGGTCTTGCTACATTACCCAGGCTGGCCTCAAACCTGTAATCTTCCTGCCTCAGCCTCCTGGGTAACTGGGGTTGCAAGTGTGCCCCACTGTGATAAGCTATACCTGCTTATCAAACTTTTAAAAATCTTTGTGGTTTTTTCTGAGGGTCACATTTAGATTTGGAAAGTCTCTTTTCAGAGCACTGATAACTCTTACAATCTTTTATGAGATTCTTGTGATTTTTTTTCTCAGATTTTTCCTAAGTTTGTCATTTATTGCTTTTTTGTGACTTGTCTGCTCCTATCCTAGTTGGACTACTTTTTGGTTGTTCACTTCCTTACACTATTTTTTTGATGCCCAAATATTTATTTTATGCAGCCAAATGCACTGATCTTTACCTGTGTGGGGTTTTCAGGTGCTTTCCGGTCTGGGAAGTCCTTCCTAGCCCACGATGGGGTACACAGCCACTGTTTTTATGCATTTTCCACACCCTTCTTTCTCTGCAGACCAGTTTTCTTGGGGAGGAGAAGTGACTAGGATTCTTAGAGAATGGCAGGAGTTGGCAAATGCCCCAATAATTAGAGACTACAAAAAGATTCTGTAGTATTATTCTAAAATATTTACACATCTTTCTTTCCATCTATTCCTTAATAATTTTTATTTTTGCAGCCATTAAAACAGGATTGTTATTTTTACTGCTTTGGGCTCATTATTAATTTTTCTAGGCCCTTAATTCCCTTCCTGTTTACACTATCTTTCTTCCTGCAGAGTACAGGCAGAACTGATCTGCTGATCACTTGAGATAGCACAGGTCACCTAGATTGGCACTGTAGGAACTCAGAAGCCCTCTGGTTTTGCATTTACAGTCTAGCTTATTCCCACCACCTCAACCAAATATGGATTTCATGGATTTAACTCTCAGAGAAGATCCTGTTTCCTATACTTGGGGGAGGAGGAAGACACTCCATGACTTTCACAATCAACAATTTAAGGAAAAATCTTTCTCTCTGTTAACATGTTAAAATGATCATTATAAGCAACAATTTTGGGTAACAAAATGAGCACCATGCAAGTCAGTGTAGGAATGAGGCACCATTCCCTGCATTAACTCATTAAATCCACATGGAAACTCTTCAGTCTAGGTTCTAGTATTATTCCCATTTTACAGATGAGGAAACATAAGCTTAGAGATGAACAACAAACCCAAAATCATGCATGGAAAATCTAGGACTCAAACATCAATCCTGTTTATTGTCATGTGTTAGATTTCATTGGAACATCAAAGACAAAGGTAGTTTTTCTCAAGATTAAGGTACTTTCACAGACAGATAAACTTTTTCCTCTTTTATTTTGTAGCCTTCTAGGTGACCTACTCTTTGAAAGAGATTCTTTAGTTGCAGTATGTGTGAGGGACCAAGGATTCATGAGGGGAAAAAAAATGGGTCAATGATAGTGATCGTAGAACTACAGATTATTTTTCTTCCCAACCTACCAAAGATACATTAAGACCCAACTTTCCCAAATCTCACCTCTCTGTGACTCTCGGCAGAGGCGGTGACCCTGGATCCAGATACAGCACACCCCAAACTCATCCTGTCTGAGGACCGGCGATGTGTGAGACTTGGCGACAGAAAGCAGGATGTGCCCAGCAACCCACAGAGATTTGATTTCGTTGTCAGCGTGCTGGGCTCCGAGTACTTCACAGCTGGCTGTCACTACTGGGAGGTGCACGTGGGAGGCAAGACCAAATGGATCCTTGGGGTGTGTAGCGAGTCAGTGACCAGGAAGGGGAAGGTCACTGCCTCACCAGCCAACGGACACTGGCTGCTTCGCCAGAGTCGTAGGAATGAGTACGAAGCTCTCACATCCCCACAGACCTCCTTCCGCCTGAAAGAGCCACTAAGGTGTGTGGGGATTTTCCTGGACTATGAAGCCGGCATCATCTCCTTCTACAATGTGACTAACAAGTCCCACATCTTTACTTTCACTCACAGTTTCTCTGGCCCCCTCCGCCCTTTCTTTGAACCTTGTCTTCATGATGGAGGGGAAAACACAGCACCTCTAATGATTTGTTCAGAACTACAGAAATCAGAGGAATCAACTGTCCCCAAGCCAGAAGAAAAAG